>MJUU01040600.1:0-41076 GCA_002080025.1 Modiolus philippinarum
TTTATATTTCTCCGATATTGAAATGTTCAAATGGAGTTCTTAGTATTACAATGTAAAGAAGCGACTCATCTCGATATTCTATCTGTATTGGATGAAATGGAAATATAAATTGTATTTGTGAATTAAAGTGATTTTGTAAAAATGTGTTTTTAATATCTAAGCAAACAGAAAAAAAAAATAAATTGTAGTAAATGTTATTTCTGTTAATGGCAATGTCGATAATTTACATCTCCTCAGTGTAATTTAATCAACCAAACTTTTATCTTTACATAAAGTCGATAACGTCATTTTTCGTGATTGCGTCTGTTACGCTAAAATGTACGAACATCGCGCGTAACGTCAGTAAATTATTTAGCTAAAAATTATAATGCTACAAGAACACATCAATGACCAAGAAATATCCAAACCTCAGAAAAAAATGCTGCAATGGGATTATACAAGCTGTGTTTGATTCAGACCATGTCTGCTTTACAAAAAGACTTATTACTTTATGCATCCTGACATTGTAATAAAGCTTTAATTCAGCTGCAAGCAAATAATATAGATGAACCACAGCAAACCTTTTCTATTCTATCTATTTTTGTATAGATCGTGGTATATAGGCAATGATGGACAGACATACAAATATAAATGTAACAGCACATGTCCGTGGTACGACAATTTTAATTTACTGGTTTTCGCTACATTTCCTCTCAGTAACTGATTCAACTGCGGACGTGTTAAAAATATTTTAATAAATTTTCTAACGTGGTTTTCCTATGATTTCTAAAATTAACAATGACGGGATATGGAATAAATGTAAATGAGACAAAGTCTCTACAAATACATGTCAAAATCAAACAATGGAACAACGCTTTTATTGTTGTTCTTCATCTTGAAGTCCCCATGAGGCCTTCAACAATGACCTTTACTCATACCTCATAGTTAGTTCAAGAAAGTCCCTAGCAACGGTTTGAGCGGAATTGTTTGTTAGATGTCGAGTAACGCTACATACTTAAAGTATCAATTCAAGTATAAAAAAGTTTTAATTCTACTCAATTCATCACAAAATTTAAATAAACAACACATCAGTGTCACCAGATAGATCTTATTGTGGATCAGCGATAGATGGAAATGGACTTTTGTTACTCAACAAAACTTATTAGATAGGATACTGTTATACAAAAGCACCAGAAACCTTAAATATATGACAGAACAATATATGGTTTTCCTAACTGCACACAGCAACATTTAATGATTCTAATATGGCTTCCTGTATTAGCTTTGTAAATAGTGTGATGTTATAATACCAATATAACACTCTTAGCACATGCGCAAAAGATGCAAAGTTTCTGTTGCATATTTTGAATCTATTTTTCATTTTAACTGTCAAAATCATCTACCATCCACTAACAACTTTTTAATTAGATTTGTTTCAGAAATTCATTATGGAATTTTTTTACTTGAAAAGGCAATGTTCGGGACAAACTTTAATTTTCCTACTCGTGACGTCACAAATAACATCGTAATGTCCGGTTCGTAAGCAGCGTCGGTTGGAAAGTTTGAATGGAGATTAAGATGACTTGAGGCATTTTCTACAGTTAAAATAGCAATTTCATCAAACGAAAGTAAGTTTTTGTAGTATTTGTGGAAAGTGTTTTGTCTGTGTATTTGTTTATCAAAATCAAAATGTTACGGAAACCATTAGATAGTCGCTGCTCGCTTCGGGTAAAAAATGGGTGAAATTTCCATATCAGAATCGAAATAAATCATACCCGCCAAATACTATATTGTCATAATAACATTGGCTTTCGTTGTTTTTGCATATTTTACCCCTCACTAACGCTCGGGATAAAATATTTGCAAAAACAACTCAAGTCCATGTTATAATGACAATATAGTATGGCGGCCATGTTTTATTTCTTAATTATATGTTCGATATGAAATTGAAAATAAAAAGGAAGATACTGCATACAAAACTTTAATGTAGATTATGTAAAGCATTGACAAAATAAATACATTGGTTCTCTTCTCTGCTTTACATGTTTCGGTCCATCTGAGTTTGTTATTTCCTGATAGGAACCTTGGTCTCTCATTTTATTATAAGAGACTTGTATAGATTACTTTCTATATCTGTAGCATGAAAGGCTATCATGGAATATGTCCTTGTTATTAATGCTTGCGAATTTGTGTGCATATTGAATACCGGTACTTCTTTTTTAGATGGTGATGTTTTGTTGATGATGAGCTAGAGTAAACTTATTTAATGTTACATCAACAATGGCTCTTTATGCCAGAATTATCTGCAAAATTCCCTGATTATTGATTTTTAAGCATCAAGATGTTTTCCAAGTGATCTCTTGGTTTTCGTTTAATATCATCATAAACATGTCTAACCGGACTCGGATAAATCTTATGAACTTGATAAAGTAAATTGAATGGAATACTAGCAGATATGATATATAGATTCCCCTAATTCTCTGTCCATTTTTTATGTTTCCTGACCAGTATTAGAAATTCATTTCTCCTCTCAAGAGAGAAGGTTGTTCTCATTTGGTGATTTTTTGTAATTCAATTCAGACGTAAAATAATTTCCCGTCTTCCAGGTATGCAATTGTCACAGCATGAAAAATTGGTCTGATGACGTCATCCTTAAAGTTAAGGCCACTTTCGTTCCAGATCACCGGGAAGAAGGGTAAAAAGTAGTCAAAACCATTGTGGTTACAGTTTTTTGTCGATGCTTTTGCTTTCTGTCCGGTCTTGTATATCGCACTGTTATTTTTAGTTTTGTCTTTGTTGATGGTGTTTGTGATACAGTATTTGTGATATGGTGTTTGTGTGTTGTGGTGTTTCAAGTGTATGTTTAGTACGATATTTCTCAACGCTCGACAGTAACATTTTCAATTTTTAAAAAAAGCGCCAGACAAGTCACTTAAAGTTACTTACTTAAGTACGAACATTTCGTATGTCACTTGATAAAGTTGTAAAATTTATAATTTCTAGATATACTCCCTAAAGAAAGCCAACAAGAACTAAGGAAGAACAAATAAAACTTAAGGAAAAAAAGGAATGCAACTATAATTTACAAATAAGATATAATTTGGAAAAAAATGGTTTATGTATCTAACACAACGGTGGTAAAATACCGAAGGAACAATGGAGTGAAAATTACAAAAGTCAAAAGACATGGCAAAAACGAGAACACCGAAAACAAAGACGTTAGACACAGAAAACAATGACGTTTAACAGACACAAAGCACAGAAACAGAAATCACAACATTCAAAACAAAGGCACTCACAGTATGAATTCCAGTGAACCTGAGAGTGACATCAGGTGCTCCGGAAGGGTAAGCATATCCTGCTCTGTTAATAGCTCCCGTCACACTGTGAGCGAGTCAATCCAGGAAAATGTCAAAATCGGTAGTCAAACCCGGGAAATTTGACAGTGAGGAAATGAGAAAAAAAAACTTTTGTGAAACAATGAAATGTAGTCAAATGTTCACTGTTTGAACCATAAAACAACAAGTGTTGCCCTATTTTTGTACTTATGTTAAATGAGTAAATGAACATGAGACCATAACATATATGTTAACTGCAATTCTAACATGGCTCTAGTAAATCGTCAACCAGTATAATACTCGATAACCATATATTTCGCACATGCGCAAATGGTATCGGAATAAGAGTAAAGGACGCAAAACAACCATGTTTTTGATTTTGTTTGTCTTAGTTTGTGTAGGAAATAAATGTTAAGCATATTTTTTAACTGAATCATGCCGTTCAGACACGATAATGTGTATTGTTTTGCTTTCGATTTGGATTTTGAACTTGCATATGTTTGAAAACGTCCGATTGTGTATTGTGACGTCATAGACACAGACAACAATGGAAACAGGAAATCCGCCTTCTCTAAGGTCGCTTCAGAATGGAAAACTCCATTTTCTGTCATATAAGAATCGAAATAATTCATGGCAGTTATATGGTTATTGTTATTTAACCATGGGCTGGGCCTTTATATTCGTAAATTTAACCCCTCGCTAACGCTCAGGGTTAAATTCGAATAAAAAGGCCCAGCCCATGGTTAAATTTCCAATATCCATATACCTGCCATGAATTATTTCTTAATTTATTTTAATTAGCTGTATGGTTATTTCGGAAATTAATTCCTCATTAGCGACACTAGAATCTAAACACAGGAAATCCGCAATTTCAATAAATGATTAAAATGCAAAAACCAAACGAAATCCGTATAATCAGTAATATCAAAAATCGATGGAGGGAGTTAAACCTCAGGTGTTAAAATTTACACAAATTTAGATAATAGTTATAAAGAAAGTGTATACATGAGATATAATCTCATGTACAAGTAAACCATATCTAAGAAAAATAAAAAGCATACATCTCAAACACGGGGAATTGTTTTACCAACTCCATACTGCATTAAAAGACAACTTCGGTATTAGATATTTTAGGAAAGGATATGGAGTAAATGAACATGAGACCATAACACATATATTTACTTAATTGCAATTTATTTTAATGAGATGTGCGGCCATTTCTGAAATTAATTCCCCACCAGCAGCACTAGAACCTAGACAAAGGAAATTGACAATTTCAATAAATGATTAAAATGCAAAAACCAATCGAAATCCGTATAATCAGTAAAATCGAAAATAGCTAAGAACTAAACTAAGATGGAGGGTTTTGTCCAATGTACATAAACTCTGCATTTCTCAATTTTCTCACATTAACAGTTAGCAGTAAGAAGTATTATTTATTATCGTTTATTGTACAAAATGTTCATTTGCTATTTTACAAACTGACATGAAATAATGTTAAAAATGTCTCCCGAGAACTTTGAACTATGTAAATGTCTATCACTGCACATCACACATGCGCGTTGTACAGAGCTGATTTAAACAATGCATCTTCCAGTGTAATAATATACATCATCAAGAGCAATATCCCCAAGGTCTGATACACCCATAGAAGCCTCCAAAACAATCTAAAAATAGAAATAATAAATCATAATGCAATTTTCAATATTAAAAAGCCGAATCAAGACGTATTTTATAAATCACTACGTCACAATAGCAAAACAATAAGGTGAACTTCATAATACGCAGGGGTAGTGTTTACCTGATACTTTTCCTATTTCAGTTAAATAAAAAAATGGGGAAACTCGTAGACCAGTCAGTTGTAGTTGTCAGTGTGCCGAGAGGTTTTTTATTTGTTGTTGTTGTTGTTGTTTTTTAATCGTTTTGTTTTTTCAATGTTGCTTTTTATTTGTTTGTTTGATTGTATGTTTTTTTTTGTTTGTTTTTTTTTGTGTGTGTTTTTTGTTTGTTTTTGTTGTTCGTTTCGTTTTGTTTTGTTTTTGTTTTGTTTTCTTATTGTTTTTGTTTTTGTTTTTTTGTTTTTGTTTGTTTGGTTTTATTTGTGTTTTTTTTTGTTTTTTTTTTTTTNTATATATATATATATATATATATACACGATGCAACTGAAGAGATGATACGATTAACAGAAAAGGTAGCTTCAATAAGCAATGAAGAGATATGGAGTAAATGCACATGAGACAAAGTCTCTGAAGATATTTGACAAAACAGAGTAATAGGACAACGTTTTTGTTCAAGTTCTTTTCGTAACACCATCTGTTGAAAACAGAGATTAGCCATTAGAGTATATACCATTGCCAAAAGCAAACGCAATTTTTATTTTCATGTTTTATCGTCAGATAAAGAAAATGAATGTCAGATAAATGTGTTCTAATCATGCATTCATAAGATGCTTCTATTTATATTAGACAGTTTGTAACTTACACAAGAAAGCAGAATATGTATTCATTGTTTTATATTGTTTATTATTTTTGTCTCCGTTATTTTGTCTATTAATTGCCATGTTGATGTTAAGGTTTTTGTATTTCCTTTTGATTGTGATTTCGTTATTTATGGGCTGAATATATCTTAGAGCACCAGTAATGATTTTTTAGTCGATTATTATTTTGTTTATTTTTTTTTACTTATTATTAAATATGAAACTTTGTTTTATATCCTAGTTGCCATTGTCCTTGGATTTTTTGTTTTGGGTTGACGGTTCGGTTTTCACTTATTTTGTTAAACTATTTAAATAAAAATAAATATAACTGAAATAAAAAAGAGTCAACTTTTATCACATATAAACCAGTCCCCCTTCCATACCTGGAAATCTTGTCCTACTGTGAATTCATCAGAGAATCTGTTCCATTGGTTAGCCTGCTCTCCCTCTATAGCTTTGAATTCCTTAGTTACGGAACCAACACGTATATTTACGCTTAATCTGTTTATGTCAGCTCCCGCCATATAATAATAAAATCTCAAACAATATGTGCCTGATTTAAGTTGTGGACTAACTACTCTTGATTTTTGATTATGATGTCCATGGGCTTCTGCTAAGGCATAATATCCTATAATGAAATTTTCAAAATTGTAGTTGTTAACTTGTTATAAAAGTCATAAAGAAAATCACTGTTTTAAAAGATTAAATTGAAGATTGCAGACAACTTCACTCTTAAATGAAATGGAAATATTTTTTAAATCTTATTTGAATTAAATTAAATTAAAACAAATATGTCCAAAAACATGTGGCCTAAATTAGAAAGATTTTCAAATTTAGGAGGTAGACCTAGGCTAAGGGACATAACTCTTAAAAATCACAAGTTTGTTTGTTTAAAATATTTTCATAAGTAAATTTTAAGCTTCTAAATAACATAGATGATTTTAAATCTTTTTCACATCAATGCTTTAAAAGCATAGACGAAACAGGCTGTTTCAAACACCTTACTGATTTAAAGAGTTATCTCCCTTAACCTATGTCTACTACCTTAAGTGGCAAATGTCCTACCTATTCCATTACTGTAATCATATGATGGACCTGTATTATTTGTACTACTTGGTCCATTTTGTCTAACGATGTCGAAGTCATTTAATGCATCTTGACTCCATGTGCAGAAATCATTTTCAAAGTCACATTTCTTTGCTCCTGAAATAGTCAAATAAAAAATTTAGAGTGTACATGTTTATTGAATTTTTCATCAATCGTAACATAATAGAGCAAAAAGAAACGGGACAAAATATAGCAGGTGAATTACATTTTGAAAAACTAGCAAAGAAAGCATTTTTGTAGTCTTTTAGAAAATTCAAAATTAAATAGACTGTGTGTTCTTAAAAATTGTTTTGATAAGATTTGCTTTGTATACATTTGCTTTGTATATAACTATTGCCGCGCCTGTAGTTTGTACAGTGATTTTGTCAACACAGCAAAATTACTGTCTCTAAAGCTTATACATCAAGGGTCTGTTCATATTCTTCTTCGCTCAGGAAATTCGTCTTTATAAACCCGACTTGTATTCAATTTCCAAAACTTAAAGGAAGAGACTTATATATTGTCTTTAATAATTCATTGAACATTTTACAAACAATAAAGAAAAGCATAATCATTAAAATCCAGCTATCACATCAATATACGAACCTGCCAAAAGATTTGTTCTGTGGGTGATGTCACCAACTGAAAAAGAAAATTCAAATGATGTTGTTTATATTTGAATATTTTTCTGGGTACGAATATATCATATGTATCCACCATACGGGAAATAATAATACAGGGTTATTGCAAGATTATTAGGCAATATTGTACCAAGTAGAATTTTATATTGTACGAGCTTGCGAGTGCAATATATATTCTACGAGGGATAATACATGTATTCCTAAATATCATGCAATAACCCTTTTAGTGTATGGCAAAACTAAAGTCTCTATTGATAATGGGGTTTTGTTGTCAATGACATCATGACTTTAAAGTCATATTTGCACTAGTGCAATACGGAAATTTATTGCACACTATTTTAGTTGCTTTCTTAGGGAAATAGTATGCTGCTAAGCAATAAAACTGCTTATTGGCAATTTATATTGTGTATTCAAATTTCTCATGAATCTTAAATAATCAACCATCTTCGCTAGCCAAGGGTTACGATCCGATCATCTCCTCTTCACCCTTGGCAGATCTAGCAACATATTTCGAGACACAAGTCTATAATTATCTCCCTTTGAAGTAAGATTTTCAGCATGATTTATTGTAAAAATTAAAGATAATCTATGATATCTAATAATGTCAAAATTCATGAAAATACTTAATTCAAGGAAAATGAACCCCTAAAAGTAAAAAAACAATACAAATCCTTGGAATTTTGCAAAATTAAACGATCAATACACACTTTATTTTAAGTTTTATTGTTATTTCATATATTAAAAATATGATTTCTATTAATCTGATTGGATGCAGCAAAGTCCAACTGCAACCAATCAAATCTGTGAATTTGAAGCTTCAGAAATCAAGCTAGATCTGCCAAGGGTGAAGAGGAGATGATCGGATCGTAACCCTTGGCTAGCGAAGATGATAATCAACTTACGTAAGTTAAAGGTTTAAATTCAAATTAAACAACGGATATTTATACAGACAATGGAAGGATATGGAGTAAATGCACATGAGACGAAGTCTCTACAAATGCAAGGTAAACCAAACAATAGAGCAGTGCTATTATTGTTGTTCTTCACCTTGAACTCACAATGAGGCCTTCAACAATGAGCTTTGTCTATTGTTTAAGGCCTTATAAAAGTCATAGGAAGACTATGAGGTTTCAAAACATAAAATATCTGAGCATTTTTAGGTGACTTCATAAAGAGTAATCTAAATGGATTGAAATTAACTATATAAATATAGCATGTATTGTTCCTATTCTTAGAGTCACGTAAGCGAAGCAAAGCCATTTATTGACTGGTAAAGAAGGCGTGTAAGTATTCCTTCATTGGGTTTTTCATTTCACGTGTTTAATTATAGTAATTTAATTTACCTCTTCCACATCCATATCCGTCTCTAATGTTTTCAATATCAAATGGACTGAGGGACACTTCCCATGGGAAAACTTCCGTTTCATATTTTGATGTCATTGTAGGTCTTGATGGATCCTTGGCGTAGGCATATGGGAAGAAGAAAGTGACAGAACTGGCGTCGAATGGTGACTTGAAGAATGTTGAATCGTTGACTTTGGAGAAGAAAGCTTGGTAGGCTAACAAAAAATAAAATGAAACTTTGTTATTCCAAAATTATTATTTTAAATAACTCCAAATGAGTGTAATAAGAATTATCAAAACAAAACTTACACAATAAACACATTAGCTCTTTTGTTTACCAACATTGTGAAGAATGAAGATATTTTTGCTTTAAATTAGCCATTACCTGTGGTGGTAGTTTGCTTAATGAGTGATGCCGAGACTATATGTTGATCAAATTTTGCTGTTTTGATAAAAAAAAATGACCTAACGAGATATTTTGCTATTGTGATATAGGCATTTACTGCTGGAATATATTGCTATTACTATTAAGACATCACCTGTTGTGATATTTGGCTGCTTGGTTAGTGAAATAGATGCTACATGTAGACGTGATAATGTTGAGATATTTGCTAAAGTGATATCCAAAATTCCTGTTGATATATATTGCTTTGACTATTTATACATTACCTGTTGGGATATTATCATAGTGTACTGTTACAAAGTTATCTCTGTTAGGACGGCGGAATGCATTGTACATTCCCAAAGTGTACATGAGGAGTTGCATAATGTCAGCTTTTTCCATGTTGTCTGTTACCTTGACAACCTGTCTACCTTGTATGCGTCCAGGCTTGTCAACTCTTCCGAAGTTGTCCCTAAAATATTAAAACATATAAATTACTAACTACTTAACAACAGCTGATAATTCTTGTTTTGACTTTGAATTGGGATCATTGTAAAGTCCGGAGTTGTGAAAAAGACCACAGCTGTCTACATTCTGTTTTAAAAATAAGCAATCAAGTACATAATTGAACTTGAAATAATTTAGTAATCAAATTGTGGTAATAATAAAATAATATCAAAATAATATCAATTATAAATACTTAAACAATTGCACAAAGATGTAAAAAAAAATAATAACAATGAAAATTTTAGATAAGGAGTTAATAAGCTACTAGGTCAACAAGGTACCATCTCTATACTTACGTTGATTCTGTGTTGAACTCAACATAGTCCTCCTCGTTTTTACGTGGGACAAATGTGATACAGTCACGTCCTCCACTGTATGTGTCAAACTGGATCTCCTGCATGGAAGCCAAAACTCTTTCCTTTGTGAATCCGTCTGAAATAAGTTACAATGTTTAAATCTATGTTATATTTATAGGATCATTTATGTTGCTTTGTACAAATTTGAATTCGTATTAGATTTGTTTTAATGTTGTCTCCATTTGTATTGCCTATCTTGCTTTGTTTATTTTTTCTTTTTATATATTTTCTTCTTACTTTTCACTTTTGTATTAATTTCCAATATAGAATTATTTATTTCTTTTGTTTTTTATGCTTTTCCAAATGTTTGACATTTTTTTTTCTGCACGGCAGATACACCACATGTATAGACCTCCAAATTTGGTATATAATTTAATATTTTTTAATTCTGTTAAGAATTTTGCAAAACACAAAACGAGATTTTGAAATAAAAAAAAATTACCAAGTTTCTTTTTATTATAGAATTCTTATAATATTGCAGAATCTAACGTTGCACAATTAAGCTTATTTTCTTTATGCACTGTTATATACGTCCTCTAAAGGTTAGTGTGTAGAATAAACTCTTTCGGAATAAACACTAAACTACTTACTGACTTTTTGGGTGAATGTAATTGGAATTCTTC
Source organism: Modiolus philippinarum (assembly GCA_002080025.1). Classification (NCBI taxonomy): domain Eukaryota; kingdom Metazoa; phylum Mollusca; class Bivalvia; order Mytilida; family Modiolidae; genus Modiolus; species Modiolus philippinarum. The sequence continues at coordinate 10,733 of MJUU01040600.1, forward strand.
CGAATGGCCATAATAGTACTTTATCGTTTGCTGCACGCGTCTACAATTATATAATTTAAACAAAATAAGCAACTAAGATATTGCATAACAATAATTCAAAAATAGAATCACTCGGTATTTATATCTATTGGTAGATGTGCATATCGCATATCTACCTATTTAGATAAAAACTAATGCTTGTTGGATAATAACTCTTAATAAATATTATTGTGCGGTTATGTGGATGTTAACTTGGATTCTATTGGCTGATTAAGCACCTGCTAAATAACCATGTCCGCCCTACACAACAAGACAATCAATAATCATGATAATGTAGTGTTTCGCCTAGACCAAAGTCATTCAAAAGCGTACATATAAGAATTGTACATAAGGACAAAATTCACAAACATTCAGTTAGCATGGATAAATAAACATATCGAAATTAAACATAGTTTACTTCCACGTAATGTAAAACTAATTTCAGCCTGATATTTACATTAAAAAATTAAAATCTGAAATACATCTTTACTTGGAATAACATGTAAATTATATGAAATATTTTATTTGCATTCATTTTCAAAGGTTCTCGCTCCATGTTATAATGTATTTAAACTTTATACAGCATGAAAAATCAATACATCATACGGCTGTGTATTGTCCAGGTTACGCGGTCAGTCGACATAGCGTTTATGTGTAGAATCGTGTAGTTAAATGTAGGTCATTTTGTAATTATCGTTTTCTTAACCGCACAAAAATGTTATCATGCATTGAACCAACTAACATGATTATTTAGATAGTGTCGAAAATGGTTGAACGGTGCGGCCTGACGGCCGCTGGCCGTTCAACGATTTTCGACACTATCTAAATAATCATATAAGTTGGTTCAATGCATGATAACTTATATTAGTATTTCATTTTCTTGACCTCGGTATTAAGTTATTTCTTGACCTTGACCTTTTCAGTGTGCAGGAGTGTAGTATCGAAAAATACGGAAATATACTGCAAAGGTTTATCAAACCAAAGAGACGGTCAAGGATGATTTAGAAGATTATATATACGCTATGATTTCCACAGAGACAGCAAAATATAAAAAGTTAAAACATAATCCTGTATTGGCTATAATCATATAACAGTACTTATGTTCGCACATGCGCAAAAAACTTGCTTTCATCAGCCATGGTCCTTTTCATATTAGGTCTTATAATCTGATTTTCCAATTATATTTCTCTAACGATCGATCATTGCGAGATGCTGTGTTTAGCCAGTCAGAATGCATTTTTCTTCCAAAATCAAAATGTAACATCCCGTTCGGAAGCAGTGTACTTCGGAAATTCAAAGTGAAGATCACGGAGGGGTTTTCGTCAAAATAATGGCCACGAAATAAAAAAAAACAGGTTGTTTTATTGTGCTATGAGAATTTTTGTGCTTTTCCCACTAAACTCTTCTATTATTATAAAATTGTGTATATGTCATATTAGAAATAAACAATGTCCACCATGTCTCCTCTAGTTGTTTTTTCCATAATCTATCTCTCGCTGAAGCTCGAGGTGAACCATTTAAAGAAACGACCAGTGCAAGTGTAAAAGTGATAATAAAACACAGCGGTAATGTTTTACTTCTTGAATAAAATAAAATACAAATAAAGAACATTAATGAATATACAGCATTACGGATTATCACAATGTTCCCCTCAGTTGGAAAGGGGGTGCATATACTTAAACAATTTATAATAACTCTTAATATACAATAATGTAAAACAATGCGGGCAGAATACATGTATTAGTCAAATAATCGTTCGATAAAGATATTACTGTTGAAGATTCTGACAAAAATTTTAAAGTTAGTATAGTATACCAGAGCAACATTTTTCCAATAAATTCATTCGTTACTGCATGATTTGCTTGCCTGTTTAAGTTAAGAAAAAACTAAAACGCGGAAAACGGAGGCCCAAAGTGCCGGTACATCGTAAAGCAACTTGCTGCCAAATGAAATGTTACTGACAGGTTGACCGTGTTAAAAAATCAAACTTGGATAGTCAGTGATGCAGCACTCATTTGCAAATCATCATTTGTTAAAAAGTTATGCAATAAATACTTTTGAATTATATAATAATAATAAATATGTAGATAGAAGTGCCTACCTGTGGGACGCTTGCACACAAAACACAATGGACAACTACTGCAAGAAAAGCGACAAGCCCGAAACTGTTCATTTTGGCAAATGGCTCAGTTGTAAGGTACACACTTGGTTTTAAAGCTCTAATCACGTGGTTTATAGTAAGACTTGACATTGTAGCTTAGACATTTATCACATACCAATTCTTATCAGAGGGGCTGACCCAATAACTCGTCAGAGATTTCTAGTACAACCCACCAGTTTACCTTTAAAACAAAATTAAATTAAATTTGATGTTTAAAATTTAAATCTTGGAAGGATTCTGTATTTTTTTTCAAGTTTATTTCATTCGGGATCAAACAACATATTTGTTATATCTACTGAAAATCTAAGCTTTAAAAGTAGGTCTGTGTGAAATTAGCTTCGCGTGCCTCTTTGTATAAAAAATAGACTCTTGTTGTAGTGAACCCCCCCCCCCTAATTCTAATAAACAAAAACAAACCAAATTCCAATAGCTTCAATGGTGAAGACGTTTAAAGGTTAAAGAAATGTTTACTAATGTTGTTCTAGAAGCCCATGCTCTGATTGGTATTACGCGATACTACAGAGTGAAAAAAGACATCTATGTTTGTAAATTTGCAATATCTAAATTTTCGTGAAAACTAAGGGGTATCTCCCTCGCGCATAGCTCTGTCCTTAGCCGATTTTGGCTTCACTATTAAGACTTATTTAGTAATTGCTCTCTATCAGCTTTACTCATATTTTATTATATAGATTTCCAAATATTTTGATTTGATGTGCACTGAAAAGACATATGTTGTAGAAATGCGCATATGCAGAAACTAATTTAACAGTAACTTCGGTATTTTGTTATTTAGAAATTGTTATTTAAAAGCAGAAAACATACATGTCGGAAACAACAATTAGCTTGAAATGATATTTAAATGTACAAACAGCTACTTTGTGGCGTGATCTAAATAATATGGGTAACAAAGTGCCCCTTAGGTAAGTCTGTAGACTGGGTCTTGTTTTTTTTCCTAAATCATAGTCAAAGGAACCCTTGTTTTAGGCCTTAGTCTTTCATAGCCTAGGTTAAGACGTTATCTTAATATAGGGCAATTATTTCATAGCTTAGTTTTGAATAGATTCCTATATCAAATTCCATTAATTAAAGTTAAAATACACTACTATGACCCCAGTTGAACAATATTCGGTTATTTTGGTTATGGTATACACGTGTTTCAAGGAACAACCTGTCATTAGAATCAAATCATACGGCAAGCCATAATCCAAAAAAATCAGAACGAAGTATCCATTACCAAAAATATCGAAATTTAGTAAGAAGGACGTTCAACAAGTGTAATACAAGAACCTGAGTAATTTAAGGGGTTAGAATTATATTAACAGTAAATACGTGAGGTAACTGTCGGGAAAGTCTGACTTCTAAAGTTGCATCCAGACTCACATGTCAATACAAAGTGCTTTATGTTGTAATTTGTCGATGATCACAAGCTTTATAGTAACCTCTTGCATTTCACTACATTTGAAATTGTCTTTAGGATTGTTCCCTAAGACATTGACATATATCAGTGCTGTCAAGTTTATGTTAAGCAAGTGTGTGAGATTTATCAAATAGTTAAATATCAAAGGAAAAAAGAAAAGATCAGGGAAAATGCCAAAAGTTTGTCCTGGAAATGCGTGATTTGTCACTCAGATTGAGTTTGAGTTTACAGGCGAAGTATACACATGAATGTGTACGTGATTTTCTTCCTTTTAGAAAAGGGAATAATATATATGAGAGACATAAACACGAGACCTCACTACCATACATATTTCAATGTCTAAGAAGGTATAGAAGGTAAAAGGAACATTTTATATATTGGCTAGGTTCTGTTGATTTTCCACTTGGCTTTTTTTTGTGTAAATAGGTTAAAATAAATCAAATTTGCGGAAAAAAACTGCAGATTTCCACTGCTTTTTTTACAAGAAAACAACAAGTTACTTATTTATTCTTATAAGATCATTTTTTATGCAACACATTATATTTAAAAGTTTTAGTTACCAAGACATTAAAGTTAATTATTAAGGCAGTGGAGGATTCCTTCAGTCTAACATTTCATATACAGTATAACAGATCTTGGTGACTTTGTTATGAGCACGGACCTGGGATACACATTTTATCTGTATCATTGAAAATTACATAATTATAATGAATGTATTGGTCAGAAATAAACAAATACATTGAAATGAACGCGATAAATACTATCCATAATATTTGATTAGGGTCAACAATTTAAACGGACTTTTCAAATGACAACTATTTCTATTTATCCCCAAACATTCCCAGGTCCTCTTTAGCTGTCAAATACATTCTCACATCATGGCGGAGTTCCGAGAGTTTTTTTAATGAAAATCTTTATCTAGAATTGTAGCTAAAAATTTATCGTAGAATAATGGAAAAAGGTATCTTTTTAACCTCATTGCAATACTTTTCCGAAGGCTTAATTCGTTGTTTGAAAATGCATATTAATGCTGGTTCACATTAAAATTGCATTGACATTGTCATTGTTGTTCATTAGATGGTTTTGAAATTGTTATTACCATGCAGGATGAAGTTGTATCACTTGCTGGTTTCAAATTTATCGTACTTCTAAATAGCTTGAAGGTGTTATATCTGGTGAATGACTATATAAAGTCCTCCTATCAATATTAAAACAGACCGTGTTTGTTGAATCAACAGCCTCTGGAATAAAATAAATAAGGAAATTACTGTTAATGTAGTTTCTGAAGATGAGATTTACAGGGTAAGGACAACGCCCTGTTATTGATGGCAAAGTTTGTATTGGAATCGAATCGAGAGCGTTTAAATTTCTTTTTTATAATGCTTTATTGGCAATGACATATATTGGATGGATAATAAAATGGCACACGTTTATAATCTTAATACAATACTTGTTTTTACGGAAAATATATGGAAAATTTAAATATTCAATTTTCAAATATTTTGATACATATACCAAAAAGACAAGTCAAATTTGATACATACACACAGGTATCCAATATCTACATACACAACTGCGTGTCAAAAGATGCACATACATTCATACAAAAGTATATATACATTTGTACAAATACAAGCATACACACAAAACTGCGTTCTAATCATACACCAACTTGAAACCATATTACTTAGATTTCTACTAGCATTGGCTTTGTCTTTTATTCAAACACCTTTCAGTGTCTCATTGCTGTTAAATTGTATTTATGAACACATGGTTAAAATTCCGAAGTTGCTGCAAAGTTTTGAACACGAACCGTGTCTCTTTGGTGTGGATGATTTCAAAACATTTTGAAGATGACAACTGAAATATATAGACTGACAAATTAAATCAGAAAAGAGGTTTGCATGAGAGAGAAAATCCTTATAGTTTTGAACCAAAATGTTATAATATTTATGTAATGCAAGTTTCCAAATAAAATCGATTTATCGATGGATGACTGGGCTGGTTAAAACCTCGGAAGACTTACAGTCCATCTAGTGATGCAATATTTTTCAAACACAAATCTTCAAAATATACATGTATTGTCATGCAGTGTGGAGTTGGTAAAACAATTCCCCGTGTTAGAGATGTATGCTCTTTAATTTTCTTAGATATGGTGTTCTTGTACATGAGATTACATCTCATGTGTACACTTCATTAATAACTATCATCTAAATTTATGTAAATTCTAAAACTAAGGATTAACTCCTTCCATCACAGTTTTGTCCTTAGCAATATTTGATATTACTGATTATTCATTTATAGGTGTTTCCTGTTATCTTTTTTATTCCATACATTTTTTAACATTTTCTTTTTAAATCATGGATTTCCTATGTTTGGGCTCTACTGCTGCTGATGAGGAATTCATTTCCGAAATGGCCATACAGCTCATTAAAAATAATTGCAGTTGGAGTTAACATATGTGTTATGGTCTCATGTTTATTTACTTTATATCCTTTCGTAAAATATGTATTTGACAGTCTGTGAACAAAGACAGATGATAAATTCTAGTGCAGCTAGCACAATACTATGTTTATGTCAGTTTTAATGAACTGGAGTTGTGACAAACAGTGTTATATCATTTGTATTTAGTTTCTTATTGTTTTGCTTTGTTCAGATATCTTGCTTGAAGTTTATGTAAATATAGTTTTCGGTAGCATCAAACAAAAACAAGATGAATCAGTCGAACGAGCAAAGAGCATATCAATTATAGTAAATAAACACAGGGTATACCTAAGTACTTTTGAAGATATCAGAGTCATACGAGCACGTTTCTGTAATACGCAGTTGCATGAACTAGAAAGATACAATGACGGATTGATATGTTAAATCTCCGTATTGTTTAGTTTTGACGTTTCTTGTGGTTAAGCTTTTCTCACGAATTTTATTTGGCTGTATTGCGTGGGTAATCTAGTTCAAAACTTGATAATGTACTAAAACGAACTTGAATGTTTGTCAACAAAGTCAGGTCAATAATAATAAAACAGTGTGCTTTACCTCACAGAAATGAAGTTCAATATGTTCAATGGCAGTTGTACATTTGTTACAATCTATGTGTTAAATGTAAATGTTAAAATAAAATAATTTATACAATTAATTTAGAAATTTGAATTTTTAAAATACATAGTTAAAACCGTTTTAACCCACCATTTCTTTTGAAATGCCTGGACCAAGTAAAGACCAATTCGGAAGACATTTTTTCCGATGGTTTCCACCTGATCTGTCTTTTTTGTCTCTTGACAATTCAGTACGGTAATTTTGTTATTTCCTCTATTTAAAGAATAAAGGGACAACTCTATTTATAATGAAAACATAAAATAAGACGAAGAAACGAGTTAAGATAATAATACAAATACATGTATACTGCTCCATTCGAGTTACCCGTTGTGCTCTTTACATTTTGGTGAGCCTTTTCATCTTTCAATGTTTTCAACACGAAATTCTTTTTTAAAGATTACTTTGACGAATGCAAAAATATTTTACCACTATAAATAAAAATCTACTTTGGTATCTTGCAATAGTGGAGTTTGCATGAATTTTTTGGTCTAGAACAATAACTGAATGGTCTTTTTAGTAGAGTTTGGGCATGGTTCGTAGACCGTGTTGATATGAACGAGGTCTCAATAATAGTATTGAAGAAAATGACCATGGTAAAAGTAAACAGTTGGCAGTCATGAATAACGCTCTCGTTGATGTTGGGAGGATTTTTTGTGGAAATAAGGAGTGATAAATTCAGAAGGAATCTGTACAAGAGTCTCCAAAGGTTGACAGAACTATTAATCGCAATCCGTTTGTGTCGTCGTATTCAGTTTTTCTGGGTACAAAGAAGAAAAACGATAATTTACCCAGGACTGCTTTTGTATGGTTCATGTTGTATAATTTATATGTGCAAAATCCACATGATATTGAATATTTCAAGATATGTAGGTAAAAGTTTTCATATAAATACAATATCATGAGTGTACATCTTTTATTTTCTCTGCAATGCTTATTATGCTTTAATATTAATCAAGAAATAACTTATGACTTTCCTTCTTTGAAATATTAATATATAGTTTCCATAACGAGAACTAGTTGATTATGAAATTTCTCACATCGAGTTAAATAAATTTTGCAAATTTATTTATCGAGATGTGAGAAATTTCATAATTAACGTGTTTAAGTTGTGGAAACTGTTTCTCTAATGACTGGACGAAAAACATCGAAGATTGTATTCCAAATGAATTTGGCGGGAAATGTCACGAAACTTGTTCTTCTCTCTAGAGAGGAGAACAAATGTTTCAACACCGTTCAGGAAATGTGAAAACTCGATACAAATTAGAGAAAAATGCATAAATTGTGAGCCTAAAATCATGATAAAAGGTTTTTCGTACAATTATGTTACTGTGTTCGTAATATCATACTTTGGAAAGTTAAAGGGTCCAAAATTCTTTAAAATAAAATTGCAATTTTAGAGAACAGAGTACTGTTATGACCCACTATACATTTGTTTGATTGACATTTTAAATAGGACAACCCAAATCCAGTTTTCTCAATCCATTCCAGTGTTGTATGGTCCGACAAGCCGTCCTCCCAGGTCACAGCTGATAAGAGACTACGGGAAAGATAATACCTTAAAATTTAAATTATCTGTAAGATTGATTGAAATTTTGGAGTAAAGACCACGTGGTGTTCACCATAAAATCTCAGGTACACTGTTCCTCTGAGCCATTTGCCAAAATGAAGTTCGCCACATTCGTCGTAGCATTAGTCGTCGTACTTGTACAGGTAAGCCGCATTTCACTTTATCAAAGACATACTTTTACAAAATATTTTTTATAAGAACAGTTTTTCTCTGTTTAGTGACTTTTTGTTTAATTTATTGCAGTGTTTTTTTTTTTTTATTTATTCATAAATTTTGGCCAATGCATTGAGGTAGATACAGTTTTTCAGATAAGTATAACAATTTGACCTCTGATGATATATGTTGTAAAAGTATTGAAATCGTAAGTGATATAAATTAAAATCAAATTTAAATTGGAATAAATAATTTTCAAATTTAGCAAGATGTACTGCTTTGTTATATGCTCTGCTATGAATAACCATTGATAAAAGTGATTATAGCATTGTTCATGACTCTTGCGCATAGTTTGACCTCAGAAGAAAATATAATCTTATTTTTATCACCGAAGTTGATTTAGAATTTAGTTTAATATAAGATAAGTAAATGTTACTATAGATGCAGGCACATTTCTAATTAAAAAAAATATGAGAGCACACATAACAAAAAAACAACCAGAAGAATTTAATGGGAAAAAATCATGCGTAATTGAATAATTGAACATGTTTTCTATGAAAGAATTGGTAATAACAACATACCTGCCAAATTTTAGAATGTACTTATTGAGATTTGACGCAGAGAAAGCTGCAAGCATACCGATAAACCAATATCTGTTCCTGTTGTTTTTGTTGTATCTTCATGACATTACAATTATGGTGCAACAAACGTTGACTGGTTTTTATACAAGAAAGAAGTTATAATTGTCTAAAAATGTCATATCGTGTGTTCTCATGGAGGAAACCCCGCAGAAAGGGGTAGCAGACATAAATGTAACCAATCAGATAGTCTGATCATATAAATTACCTCTTTTATGAAAGTGTACAACATTAAAACAAACTGGTATGACACCGCCATGGTTGTTTGCAGTTTCTTGGGAACTCCCTTTTAAATACATTGTTTATTTTGTACAAAATGAAGCAAAAATTGACTAATTGTCAGATTGGCAAAAGTACAACGTCTCCTTGTGCTAAATTTTATTGGAGGCCCCCTTTATCCGACAAAGCCCGAATCTGTCACATGTAAGAGAAGTGTTAACATTTTTGGAAATATGTCTGCCGATGATATTTTCTACAATTCAGAACAAATAGACCGGAGTTATTTGATTAAATCGTGTACTTTGTTTTGTGATTAGAAATGTATTATAATTATCACTCGGGTTACGATGCATCTTGGTAATTCATATTATATTTTATTTTGATAGAGAGGAGAGAGTGCTGTAACATTATGGAAGAATGGAATTGTTCCTGTTGCATTTGACGACAGTGTTGGTAAGTGCCATACCTTAACATAGCTAAATATTTTATGTAATATTTCGATATTATATACATATTGCTAGTGGTAAAGGATGTTATGCTGCAGTATCACACGAAGTATATATATCGACCGAGACGTAGTCGAGGGTCATATACTTTCTGAGCGTGATATTAGAGTAAAACACACTCAACACGCGCATTATGTGTCATATTATACTGTATACAGTTATCAATTTATCACTGAAGTAACACAAAAGCAACTCTAACAAAAAAAAGCAACAACAACAACAAAAAAAAACACAATAACAAACAAAGCAAAAACAAAACAAAACAACAAAACAAAAACAATCAAACAAAACAAAACAAATTCAATACAAAACATGCATTTTACAATTTAATATATACATAAAATCGTAAAATATATACAATTTGAAATGCAACTTTAATTAATATTCCTCTTTCGGGAGAATGAACATTAATTTTCTAATTATTATTTTTATTTTGCTGCATGAACATGTTAATACATTTGTATCACTGTAATTCTCAGAGAAGAGGGTGATATATCGACAGAAAGGTAGCATAGTTTTATATTCTGCTGAAGTGAAATATCCAGGTAAATCCTGCAATTTGATTGGCTACCATGACAGGGGATATGAGACCGTATCCCCGTGGTAGCAAAATCACAATTTTTAAACACCTTTGATTGAAAAATTATAGCACTTCTAGCAGAGTATAAAAGTTATTCGGGCTTCACAGGGGATACGGGTTCATATTCCTTGTCTGTGCCCTATATCCCCTTCGCCTGGCGGCTCAGGGGATATAAAACACAGACAGTGAATATGAACCCGTATCCCCTGTGAAGATTCCCGAATAACATAAAATATCGGGTGATCAATCAGGGTGGCATATCGGTGCAACCAAATGTTGTATAGTAGGCGGAGCTAGTAACAATTAGATTAAAATAACACATGCTAATTACCAATAGAAACTTAAGATTTTAGTGTGAAGTAAGATATATATGGTTCCCATTAATTTAAAATACATTAAAACATTAAGTCACTTGAATATTAATACAAGCAAAGAAAAAAGATACTCGGAACAAGAAAATAGTGAATAATGGATAGAAAAATGGGATGGAACAATAACTTTACAATGACTTTAGAGGTTTGCACATGGCCTGTTCAACCTGTTACAGATAATTATACAATAAAAGTGCATTTTTCATGTAATATGTCAAAATATTTCCCAAGAATAGAAGACGTAATACACGACCAGAACAACTGAATAAATTAAGTTGGTATATTAACAGTTTTATAACAAATGACGTAACGTCAATCATATCATTAGCCAATCATCATCAGTTTTGTGTACGGTTTACAAATATTGCAAAACTGTAAAATAAAATTACAAGGAAACAAATTGTAACACGAAAGGTATAAAATCTAAACCCACACAAGTTGCTAATTATACATACTACTTTTACAACATCTGCTCACGCAACGTTGTGGCGATGATAAACAATGAGAGAATATGGAGTAAATGCACATGAGACAAAAACTCTACAAATACATGGTAAAACCAATACATCGGCAAACGAATACCGAAGCAAGAACGAAAAAGGGGGGATTCTGAAATCATAAATCCAAAATCACGGCAATTCACTGTCAACACGAATTGGGACAGTGTGACAAAGACAAAACAAATAAACAAAAATAATCAAGAATGCCATAAGTAATTACGTAACGCTATTATTCTGTTCTTCATCTTAGAGTAACCATGATGCCTTCAATAATAATTCATCTTACGTAGAGTAACCATTATGCTTTCAATAATAAGCTCCGGTTATACTTTAAAGTACGTTGAAGAGAATAGAGCGGATATTACTCCTTGATACAGGATAATCACAATCAACAAATTATAAAATTAAGTGTGTAAGATAGTATAAATTGTGCTTACAGGTAATTACAAACAACTGAAATGTATTAAGATCATAAACTTAAAACTGTGAAAACGGATGTTAAAGAAAGCTGAAAAACATCTGAAATTCCAAAATATGTTATAAATATATTCAATCATGTCAGTTGTTTCAGCGTTCATAATAACTTCAAAGTAACATGAAAAATTTTTAATGTTTGTATCGAGGACGCCTTTTGATTTTATGGTTAATATTTACAGATGGCTATGCCAAGGAGAAATTGATGGCATCTTTCCATGAAATACAACTCAGTACGGACAACTGCATTACGTTTGTGCCACGACAGAATGAGGCCGACTTCATTGAATTTTCAACAGTTAACGGGTAAGTTAAAATACATGGTGAATTTAGTGGCATTTATTTTTGAAAATTCATGAATATTGGAAGTATGACTTTTGTCTATAGCAGATGTTCAGCCTTGGGGATTACTTGTAATGTGCATTAACAAAAATCTTTACCAGGAAAGCAGATAGGAATATACCCGAATCTATACCAAAAACATATATAAATGTACAAATATATATATGGAAACAAGTACCAGCTCACAAAAAAAGTATTGTATACATGCTCTCTGTAGAATATAAGCTACAGTAGATGACTGACATCCCTGTTATCCCCAAGTGTCATGCAAGTACCAGGCTGTTATACCCAAACTTCATACATTTTATGAAATACACACCACAAATGCATACTAATGCACTTGAAAAGATACTGAAAAATCAATATAAAACCTGAAAATGAGAATCCCCCGTATACCAAAAGTAACGGCCTCTAGGGATTTTGTTTCTGTTGCTTAAACATGTTGTAGATCTGTCAATCTGTTCATTTTTTTAACTTTTAGTACAGTATGATAACACAAGAACAATGGGCTGTGATTTTGTTATTTCTGTACTGATTTAGATACTACTAAGTATGCTATATTTTATACCATTATCACACATAGAAATAACTATCATCTGCTCCCTTATGTTACATTATGGCAAATTATCAGTCATTTTTTCAAGTAAAACTTGGGTTATTTTATATTTTTTAGTGAAAAAAGTCCTTGAAACAAATTGATATAATAGCAATAAAACAAAATATGTGTTGCGAAACAGCTCTAAAGGACAATAACAAAATAACGAGATACATGAATATGTGAGCTGTTAAAAGGGATGAATTTATAATCTAAAATATGACCTGATATAATAGCAATTGTAATGTTGATATATGTCCTCTACTACAGAAAGACAGAAATTCCAGTACCTGGCGTTACCAGCGGAAAACAGGTAATACGGGTCGCCGACACTCTAGAGAAGGCCGACATGATGCAACTGCTTGTGTACTCGCTGGGAATGTACAACACATTCCGTAGAACTGACAGAGACAGCTTCGTGGCTGTAGATTACTCAAATATTTTACCAGGTCTGTTTTGATATAGTTGTCAATAGGGTCTTGTGACACGGAGATTTTACGACAAAATCGAATAAAAACCTATTTCCTGCCAAAGCATGACGTATACATGTAGATATTATCACGTTCAAATGTCTGTTTGGAACGTCATATAGTTTCGTACAAAATTCAACTTCCGGGTACAATTTATTTAACCGGAAGTTTCAAAATTGAACGGGACTGATAGACCCAATAATAGCTTATTATATACACCAAACGAGGTTTGGGGTGGGGGTGGAAGGAAATGTCCTTCTGTTATAATTTTTTTACTTAATGATAAATGTAGGGCCTCTCAAACAACTCATACAAGATATGCATATACAAGAAAAAAAATCACATAAACATCCATTAATAATAATCGATCACAATAATTTCTAGAATGACATTTTACCAACCGAAATGGAATATATGGCTTTGAAGGTCCCAGAAGGGGTTGAATGGAGGGATGAAAAACGGTCTTAATATTTAGTGCAGAATGTAGGCAAAAAATGACAAATGCGACTTCTCCAGGTTCTGGATCCACAGGTATGTTCTAGGTAGTGCAACAAGTTTAAAAAAAGCAATTTTTCTTTGTAAATTGGCTCTGAACTTATTTAAAAAAAGATTGCACACCATGCTTATTCATTCACTAAGGGGTGTCTCCTTCTTGCAATTTCCCATGTTTTGTTTTTATCTGCTCTGAAGAGACATACATGTGTAAGCTGTCGATATGACCATATGAAGAGAGTTAATTTGTATACAGTAACTTCAGTATATTTGTATCAATGATATTCTTTTATTTAGTTAATAAATGTAAAATTATGTATTTTCATATTTTCAGAATACCAACAGTACTTTGCTATATCAAATGACACAACATTTATTCATACACGTTTCGACTTCGACTCGATCACATTCTTTTACCCATACGCCTACGCAAAAGATCCATCCAAGCCAACAATGGCAGCTAAATATGCTGGGGACGTAATTCCATGGAAAGTATCATTAAGTAATGACGATGTACTTAACCTGAAAATGGGCTATGGATGTGGAAAATGTAAGTACTGTTTTATCATATTATTCTGGGTAAAACAAATACATTTGTTCATGTTTCTAAATGACGTCATCAACACAAAAAATAAACATAAAAAGTGTTATAGATTTGGTTATTTAATACTCGCACATAGCTCATGTCAAGTTGTTCAGAGCTCATGCCAATGGTTTGAGTTTTTTGGTTAATAGCCTATTTAGGCTTATGCATAGCCAAAATTCAGTTGGGTAATTTATGTCTTATATCAAAATTGTACCAAATTTTGTTTAAAACTAAGGAGTATCTCCCTCATGCATAGCTCTGTCCTTAGCTGAATTTTGGCTTTTCTATTTAAACCCTTTTGGTTATTTGTTCTCCATCAGATTTTACACGTTTTGGTTAATGGACTTCCAAATGTTTTGGTTTTATCTGCACTGATGAGACATAAGTTGTCGAAATGCGCATATGCAGAAAATAAATTAACAGTAACTTCGGTATTATGATATTTATTTCTGTGAACTTATATTAACCTAAAAGGAAAGGTAGTAAATACCCGACAAAGTACAAATCAATAGTATGTTAAAGATAGCACTGAAAGGACTTTGATCTATTATATCTGTGTTTTGTAACTTCTGATTATAGTATAAATTATTGTTCCTCAGTTGATGCTTTCTTATTATAATAAAATAATACAGCTCTTTTTTCCATTGTGACGTCAACGGTTCAAATGTCTTTCACCAATCCATAGTCATTGACCTTATGGATCGGTGAGGTCACAATGGCGCCTTTGAAATCCATTTCTGTACAATAAAACACTTACTTACTGGCGGTTTAACGGTTTCCTTTGACATCAACTATTTCCCTCATTTTCGCGTCGGAATATAACTGTGTCTTGTGGAACCATAGCCATAGTATATATTATCTGCCCTCAAAAATATTAATAAATTTTGTAACGAGTTTCGAACAGCACAGAAGGGGTAAACAAAATGAAAACCTTGTTCTTATACGAGATTTATCCGTTACCATGTACTGCAAGAATGACATTATCAGTAATATATTCAACACGTGCAATGAGTAGATATGTTTTTGTACCAAGATTAAGATGCAACCCTAAGCGGCTCAATGTTCTATTCCATTACGCCAGATGTTTACATGAGTTGTCATGTTAACATCTAGACAAATCGACATCACACCAAAGTACCAACGTCAAGTTCTAATTGTCACTAACAATCTTGAAACTTTTATTTTACCGTTTACAATAGGACATTTATTTAACTTTGTAAAGGCGGTAAATAACGGCTTTCTGAATAATAAAACAGCCTAATAATACATAGAATGATGCGAGTTACAGAGTTTTCTCAGTAATTGGTGAAAAAGAGGATTTTTTTTTAATTTCTGTAGGAAGTGACGTCACAATATCTCGTCAATGTCGTTGACATGAAAAAAAAATGCATAAAGTTTCATCTAAAATCTTTTAATTAAAAATCTATATTATAAAAAGCATAACTAATCCCGTAATGAATATTAATAATAATAATATCACTCGTGTGTCCATCATTTTTACTGATATTCATCACGGTCGATTAGTTAGTGGAAACACTCGATAAATAACCGCTTATACTAGGTAATAATTTACAATAATAGCCTTTGTATAGGTCGATATTGACACAAAAATAAATAACATTGAAGGCAATGTCACAAAATCTGGACTGCTCAAGGATTGTGATATGGACCAGGAAAACTGATATTGCCCTAGACGAAGTAAAAATGGTTTCTGTGCAACCTTACATAATATAGGGGGTCATGTGATTATGTTTTGGCCAATGTAATATCTTGAAAAATATTTAATTAATAATTTTAAATGATAAACGTCAAAAGCTTTTATTTTTCATAGTTTTGCATGCATATTACTTTATTTGCAGTGTTATTTAAGGCATTTGATTATGAGACATATTTATTTTTTATTATTACAGCGACTGACAATCGTATCGATCTTTTAACAGGTAATGAGCTTATTTTAGTTTATATATTTCTGTTTATTAATATTTTTGCTGTAATATAGTTAAGAACCTAAAAAACTGAGAAATTCTTTAAGTTATAAACGAATAACAATAAATATTAATCTAAGTTAGAAAGCTGACATACCCAGTACCAACATATTTGATAATTTCATAGAAAAGTGAAAGTCAATCTTGACAAAAATGGAAAATTGTTCGAAAGTGTTGAAAAAGATTTTAATCTAAAATTAAAAAAAAATATGTTCCGAAATCATCATACCAATGACCCAATGACAGTAATAGGGGTCAGAGATGCAGTAATTCAAAAAAAACTTTGTCATCGATCTTGTAGTAGATCATTACATTTGGCAAACGACCTTACTGGATACATTAACGGCCAATGGATAGGGTAGCGTGCTTAAGACATTCAAGCAAGGATATTAACCAACAGTGACGGCGTCTTAAACAAATGAAATAAAATCAGCTAGATTCACGTCTTACCGATCTTGACACTCTTGATTGACCCTCTGATAGTGTGACGGGTGTTGTTTACAATGCGGGACATGTTTTGTCGGTGTTTAGGGTATTTGGTCTTACGTCTTCTGGTGTTCTTGCTTTTGCCTTATATTTGAACTTTGATTAATGTACATTGTAATCTTGTGCTTTGTTCCTTCGGTATTCTACTGCCGTTGTACTGTTCACCGAAAAAGTAAACGACTGAACAACATCAACAATACTTAAACAACGCAGATACAAATTACATGCACAACTTTTCCCTTTCTTAGCATAAATATACCAACATCTCCAGCCTATGGAGTTTACATTTCACAGTTGATTCGTTACTGTACGAGCGTGTAGTTTGAAAAGTGATTTTTTAACAGAGTAAACACACTGCCCCAAAAGATGCTTAGTCAGGGATTTGTTCCACCATTGTTAATTTCATCCCTCAAGAAATTCTATGGCCGTCACAATATTATCATTGAAACATGACATGTAAGTATCCCAAATTTCATTTTCAGCTAGATTCACGTCTTCTCGGATTTGACTACCGATTTTGACATTTTCCTAGATTGACTCACTTAAAGTGTGTTCGGTGCTGTTAACAGAGCAGGACATGCTTAACATTCCGGAGCACCTGATGTCACTCTCAGTTTCAATGGAATTCACACTGTGAGTGCTTTGTTTTTGAACGTTGTGTTTTCTATTTCTGTACTTTGTATCTATCTAACGTTATTGTTTTCTCTTTTTAACGTCATTGTTTTCTCTGTTTAACGTCATTGTTTTCTCTGTTTAACGTCATTGTTTTCTCTGTTTAACGTCATTTTTTCTGAGTTTAACGTCATTGGTTTCTGTGTCCTCGTTTTTGCCATGTCTTTGGACTTCTATTTTTGTAAATTCCACTCCTTTGTTCCTTCGGTATTCTACTGCCGTTGTTTTAAAATGCTTATAATAGAGCAGTACATGGCTATCCTTCCAGAGCAAATGATGTCACTCTCGGTTTGATGGAAGTTCACACTGTGAGTGCCTTAGTTTTGAATGTTCTGTTTTTATTTGTTTGTTTTGTAGCTGTCTATCGTCTTTTTGGACTTTGATTATTTTGTAAATACTACCCCTTTATTCCTTCGATATTCTGCTGCCATAGTTTTTTTTTTAATTTACAATTATATACAATATAATATGAATGAGCTGTTGGATCTTTCTTATTATTTTTATATGTTACAGGACTTACATCATGCAACTTTGAAAAAGATTTTTGTGGATCCCAGATGGATCCGACCGCTGACTTTGAATTTATAAGGGCCAACGGTCCAACAAGAACAGCCATGACTGGACCAGATGCAGATTACACAAGTGGAATAGGTACATTTCAACACAATTGTTTATAAGTTTTCAAAAGCTACCTATTAATATATATAAATATTTTCCCGCGTTTCGCTAAGTATAGCGGGGAAATGTTGTATTGTTACTTCGATGTTCAGTTCTGTTCCGTTAGGTATTGTCAGTTACTAACCGTCGTGCAATTATATAAGACCACATCTGATGATGTCCGACACCATATCCTGAGATGACCTCGAGCATTTGCGTCGGATACAGGTTTCCATGCTGAGAGGTTTTTCCTAATCGGACTTGGCTATCGGTGATGGGTACATAATTTTTTCGAATGGGTATAGCCTACTTTTTGGATAGGTTGCGTGTAATAAGTCTTAAAATACCTTATGAAAGTCCATAAAATTGCGTATTGAACTTTTAATTACATGTACACAAGTTACTTATATATTATGTTCGGCGGTCTGTCGGCAAATTGGCCTATTTATGTTGCCTTTCTTGCAAATATATTAAAAATAAAATACCAGTATATAGTACGTGTATCTATACCGAACGTAGATTGAGTAACCGAGAGTTTTATATCTTTAAAAGTCGTATATATTCTTAAATGGTCGTTATACAAATGATAAAAAAACTGAAGAGCTTCGATCACAATCGCAGCTAATCTTTAAGGTAGTAAGGGAGTGCTAAACTGCGCATTATTCTTGCGTATCTAACAAAAAAAAAATGAATTTACTCTGGGAATGTTGGGAAAATGATTTGTGATGTCTTATTAAAGTTAAATTTGATCAAACTTAACATTTTTATTGGGAAACCATGCAAATTGTACCTTTTCAGCAAAATTACTTGTATAGAAATAATAGAAAAAAAAATCAGTTTTTCGCCATTTATCAAAAAATAAGTTCGGTGACCCCAAAGTTTTTTTTTCATGCAATTCGAAGGCAGTAATATTATCTAATTATTTACCAAATTTAAAAAAAATACTATTTGATGCTACTAAAATAAATTAAAATCGTGTTTAAATTATCTAATTTTCCCTATCATTTCAACCCAAATACATGTAGTTGATTTTAAAGTGACAGATGACGCTAATATGGCCATGACCCCAATTTTCATTTTATTTTTTGTACGTTCTAATAACAAAGTATAGGTTATGAAAATATCAGAAAATTCTTTTAAACCCCCGTACCACCTAAAGGAATCAAAAGATTTGGCTTAGCAGCCGAAATATCGAAGAGTCACAGAATCTTAGTGCAACATTGAGGTATAGCCGATATTTGCAAATGCAGATCTTGCAATCTAACGTACTCTTGTTAAATAAAATACTCCTATTTTCTTTCTTTTGCCAATCACTTAATCTTACCTATCACTATATAACACCATACCAAAAATCTCATTCCCTTGCCTTAACTCGGAACGTATAGAGAAAAAAAAAATGAAAGAATATGGAGTGAATATTTATGTGACAAAAACGCACACGATACATAGAAAACTCCAGTATATCAAGGACAAGGTTTATATTGTGTCGCCTACGTCCACGCAGTGGCGACATATAGTGATCACTATCCGTCGTCTTGCGTCGGCGTCACAAAAATTTCGGTCACATTTTTCTCGGGAACCATGCATCGGAGCCTTCTGCAACTTGGCATGGAGTATCAGTATGGGCCCTTATACTGTGTAACAAAGTTTCGAATTTCTCGCATGCCCACTTCCTGTTTGACGAATCTTACAGTATTTTTTTGCGCCTTGAAAATTTGTCACGTTTTTCTTAGAAACCACAGATTACAGCCTTCTGCAATTCAGTATGGAGTATCAGTATGGAGACCTATATCATATAATAAAGTTTGAGATCTCTGGCATGCCCACTTCCTGTTTGACGGAACTTATAATATTTTTGCCTATCGGCGTAAAAAAAAAATCTGTCACATTTTACTCAGGAACCACATATTCCAGCCTTCTGTAATTTAGCATGGGGTATCAGTTTGGGGACTTATACCGTGTAAAAGAGTTTTGAATCCCTGACATGCCCACTTCCTGTTTGATTGAACTTAGAAAATTTTTCGAGTCTTGAAAATTTCTGTCAAATTTTTCTCAGAAACCACATATCTATGCGTTCTGCAATGTAGCATGGAGTATAAGTATGGGGACCTATAATGTGTAAGAGGGTCTGAGATCTCTTGCATGCCCACTTCCTAATTGACAGAACTTAGAATATTTTTTTTGTGTTATTACGCAGGCGACACATGTCTTCCGTGGAAGACTTACTACTAAGTCCCTGTCTACATCTTGATGTCGCCTGAGGGTTTTCAACCAGAGGTAAACAATATTAACCCCCATCAAGCGAGATCAAGAAGGTATAATCTGTTTTACCCATAGACCTTACTTTTACTATTACCAAAACGCAGTGAAATTATTTCCAATAATGAAATTTCATGTGCCTTTACAAAATAAAAGAAATTTAAACAATATCCAGTCACTCTCAATTACAATAATGTACTGTCCTAAGTCAGGAAATTTATTAAGCCTTTGTGTGTCTTGTCCGTTTTCCACTTAGTATACTTTATGTCTATAGGAGTCTAGGATGGTGTTTATTTCGCTGAACTTGATGACTCTTTATTTAGGGGCCGACTCCGACCTGCCGTTGGGTATGGGGTTTCCTCACCGTTCATTGAAGATCTTATGGTGGCTTTGAGTTGTTATTACAGCCCTTTGGGTCGTTGTCTCTTTGACACATTCCCCGTTTCCCTTCTTTTTTCTATCATGTCACTGCCGAATATGCAATTACAATTTCCACTGATTGCAATTCTTGTATTATATTGTCACCTGATAGATTGTAAGAATTGCTCTGTTTTCAGGATATTACCTGTTGGCCGAGGCTAAGGGACACAATATGCAGACCGCTAGAATTTTAAGTCCAGTAATTAAAGCAGGAACATATTGTATACGTTTCTACTACCAAATGTATGGTGATAATGTACGTAAACTTAGAATGATGAGCCGAGTAAACAATGTTGACACACTTCTAGAAGAATTGGAGGGTAACCAAGGAAACGAATGGCACAGATATTCAAACTCCTTTACATTCGCTACAGATGTCACTGTAAGTATATTTTGTGTATAATAAATGAAAGGATATGGGGTAAATTCACATGAGACATAGTCTTTACAAATACATGGTAAAAATATGGCCTTATCGTCGTTACTTTGCAGGTTTGAAGTTGACAACTTCATATTGGTTGAAGTTGTTAAATCTA
The DNA here is from genome assembly GCA_002080025.1 of Modiolus philippinarum. Classification (NCBI taxonomy): domain Eukaryota; kingdom Metazoa; phylum Mollusca; class Bivalvia; order Mytilida; family Modiolidae; genus Modiolus; species Modiolus philippinarum. The sequence continues at coordinate 31,933 of MJUU01040600.1, forward strand.
TGTTGTGCACAATCTCTCAACGATATGGTAACTTTTTGTGACCTGAATAGAAGATGCTATCAGTTTGAGCTTTCATTGTTCTACATGGAATGGCTTAATGGTTTTACAATTTTTAATTTTTTCGATGGTTTGTTAATATCCCTGTTTTATCTTAGGATTTAGTCGCATCCTCTTGAAATCATGGTGAACGTTTACTTAAATCACGCTTGTCGGAATACTTAAATTGTCTTCATATTCAAAATACTTATATTGAATTTATAGTTAGACTTATTTTGAACCCTGAAATTTGCAAAAACTATACCATACACTAAGTGTATTGTTTACTTTTCGCCATAACCCAATAGTTATGTTTAAAAAATTGGTCCTACAAAAATATCAGACAATCCTTTATTTAGGCACCATTCACAACTTTAAGTCTTAATTTATCGTCTATTTTTTATCAAAAGAAGCACAACATTCGGAAGATATTTTTGACATTATGCAGAAATTAAATTCATAGTTACTTCGGTATTTAGTTATTTGGATCGGATACAACAATACTACATAATTGGTCTTTGTCGTGTTGACGTGTAACGCCAGCATTTGTGTTTGTCCTTAGCAAAAAGTTTCCAGTTTCAAAATTGAAAACCGACTTTAACTTTTGATACGGTTACAAATAAAGATTTGAAAAGTCCAAAGTCGATATATTTTACTAGTATAAAAAAAACATAGATTTTATTCTAATTGATATATAAAATCGACTAGGTCGGTGTCAATATGAAATTGCAATCATACACCAATTTTGTAACGCGTAAAATAAATACACAAAGACAGCAAAAACTACATTGACATCATTATGTTAAACTCTATTTCTATTTCAGTTGGTAACAGAGGCTATAATGGGAAGATCAGACACTGGTGATATAGCTATAGATGATGTGTATATGTACAACGGAAAATGCATCGTTTAATTTATGTGAATGTTGTTCTATGTACATAGGTGTCGCTCTCATCTGTAACTTCCTGTTCTAGTACCGAATTCATGATCAACAGAACATTAAATTGGCTAAACGATTGCACTGCATACCATATAAGAATGTACATATCGGCAGTTTCGGGGAATAACTGTTTTTGTGTACAAATAGTTTTTATACAATAAATGAAAAAAATAAATATACAAAGTTTGTTTTTGTTTTCTTCTTTTTTATTGTCGAAAATTGAATTTCATTAGATGTTATGAAATGATAGTCAAGAACCGCACGAACATGAAAAATACGTACATCTAGATGACAAAAACATGCAAAATGCAGAACATTTCAAATAATTTCAGACAAAGGAAGAAGTTCAGGTACTCATAAACCGTAACCCTACTACGAGCTCTTACCGAAAGTAGATTCTATTTTGAACCTTGCAATATCTAAACTTTTGTAAATTTTGTTGAAACGAAAGAGTATCTCCCTCAAGCAAAGCTCTGTCCTTAGCTGATTTTGGCCTAGCGTTTTGGTTATTTGTTCTCCATCAAATTTTGGAGATCTTTGATTTAATGATCTTCCAAACATTTTGACTTTATCTGCACCGAAGAGACATAAGTTGGCGAAATGCGTATATGCAGAAAATGAATTCACAGTAACTTCGGTATTTAGTTATCTTTTACTAGTACCAAAGCCGGCTATCCCGAGCTGCCATCGATCGTTGTCTACGTTTATCTCTGGTCTTTTGATTGTTTTTCTTGTGATGTTGATTGCTAGATTGTGACATTTAATTGTAGTTGTCGGCAATTGTAAGTGTTTCCTCATAACTTATAACATTGAACAGGTCATTGACTTCATAGACTAACAAATTCTAAGCATCTTTGTTTATATTTGTGCGGTTTTACAATACACCGATAGATCAAAGTATATAGAAATTTGTCAAAAGACTTTCATATCCAATGAAATCATTCGTTTCTCTAGATTTATGAATAAATTTTTACTTATTAATTTTTAATTTATTTATTTTTTTTTTTGTTTAAAAGTAAACAGAAACACACACATGTAAACAAATTATCCACTAAGTAAGAAAACAAAATACAAAAACAGACGCAAAAACATACCGAGAAAAACACAAAATCGAAGATCTACAAAACGACTATCCAGTCCATTGATACCTTACTATTCAACACATATATATTTATATTTAGGGCTTACTATATGGTGTGATGTTCCTCACTGTGTTGAAGACCGTACGGTTACCCCTAAATCTTTTGTTTTGGGTCGTTTTAACCTGGATATGGGATGTTGTCTCCTTGACATTTACCCCATTTCCTTTCTTTTTCATATGTATAAGAAACAATGTTGTGTTCAGTTTAAAATAGAAAAAAAGGGAAACGGGGAATGTGTCAAAGAGACAACGACCCAAAGGGCTGTAATAACAACTCAAAGCCACCTAAGATCTTCAATGAACGGTGAGAAAACCCCACACTCAACGGCAGGTCGGAGTCGGCCCCTGAATAAAGAGTAATCAAGCAAAAATCAGCAAAATCAGCAAAAAAGTAATCAGCAAAATAAACACCACCCTAGACTCCTATAGACATAAAGTAAGTAAACGAACTAGAAAAAAAGACACACAAAGGCTTAAAATCATACATGTGGTAACAGTGAAATAAGTCTTTTGAAAACGAAAAATATGAAACAAAAAGGTTGGCCATACATAAATTTTCTGAAAACACAATATTAGCCCAAAATCAACAAATTTAGTCTCCAAAGTTGTCACATTTTCAATATTTCAAGTGATATACTGGGAATGCTTATTTCAACTTTCAAGAAAAAAAACAACATGAATCACTGGTTGTATTGACAGTCTGAAACAATCTATTTATGAACAATGATTGGGAAAATAATTGTTATATGATAGATTAAGCAGATAATGTTATCGGAAAAGGCAAGTAGTTCTTGCACTAAACAAACGATTTAAATTCAGTGAAAGTATTTATAGTTTCAACAGAAGTCGAAAATCTTATGACAACATTTACCATAAAGTCACCCTTAAAGCCATTGCAATATTTGATAAATATATAATTACATGACTTTTCACATAAAAAATTGAGCTTTAGTATATTCTATCAATGGAAAGAGTTAGAGAAGTTCGGTCACTCAAAATTTTAAAGCATTTCATCTCTATATTGCACACATGGTCATGAAGGTATTAATAGTTGGTGACCTAGAAGAAGAAACAATAAATATCACGCTAAACTTTGAAAAGTTACCCACGTTATATCATGGAGGTAATAACAGAATTACTGAACAGAATTGAGCCAAAAGGCAAATAGACAAAATCAATGAAACAATTGTTAACGTCAATGGCCCTGACTTGGTACAGGCATTTCAAAATAAACGGTTAGTTAAAACGGTTTTATGGCGCGTCAAGCCTCGCTTTAAATCCCGGTAATGTCCGGTAACAACTCAACAGCTTTTGCTATTGATAGGTCGTAGAACGTAAAAGTAATGTAAAGAAAAAAAAATTAATCTTGAGTCAGTTTCGGACAAAAATTTCACATTTTTCCACAAGGGACTGATATCTGGTTCCGAGTAACTAATTATTTTCGTGAAGAATTTTAACCAAAAGCCTTAACCTTGACGTCATACTGCCATGCCATTTCCATAGGTTTCGTTGCCACTAAGGACAACTGATTTCATATAGAGGGTGTTGGCATACATTACTATTTCAGTTTTTGGGGTACTATGTCAGGTTAGATTTTTTTAGAAAATTGCTCCTTTTGAACACACCCAAAATTTAAATGAATTTTCTGTCATTATCTCCCCTTGATATCCAATGAAAAATATTGTATCAACACTACACCACAAAATAGCTTTGATGGAAATCTGTGGAACATGCCCAAACTTGAGCTTACTTTTTATAGGATCAGTTTCATGCCCAATGGATCTATCTTTAGAATAATTAGTTACCGTGAACCATATTATTAAAAAATTTTGCTTATGGTAATATTAGACGGAATTTTTCAAAGCCTTAATTAATTAGGCGGGCACTGAGATAAGCTTGTCCAATGCGATAGTCCATGTTAGGGAAATTGATAATTTTTTAAATTAAAATCGTCTCTTTTGTCATTTGTTCTGAGACAACGGCAGTAGAATACCGAAGGAACAAGGGAAGCGATGACTACAAAAATCGAAGTCCAAAGACATGGCAGAAACGGTAACAGATAAAAACAAAGACAAAACAAGGACGTGAGACAGCTACAATGCACGGAAATAAAAAGATAACATTAAGAACTAAGGCACTCATAGTGTGAACTCCCATGAAAACCGGGAGTGACATCAGGTGCTCCGGAAGGGTAAGCATGTCCTGCCCCGCTAGCGACACCCGTCACACTATCAGTAAGACATAAAGTGATTTGAAAGGTCTGTTTGGTAGCGGATTGGTTAATGTCATTTTCTAACCCTTAGACAAAAATCAATGTGATCCATGATACATGTTTCTTCTCTAACCCTCAAACACTATCATGGTGAAATTTTGAAAAGCTTTTTGTAAATCTCTATAGAATGAAAACAATCACAAGGACAAATCGGTAGCACAAACATAACTCACGAAGACAAAACTAAAATGTTACAATATGATATACAAGACAACACGAAAAACTAAAGCACTGACAGTGTGAACTCCCATAAAAACCGGGAGTGACATCAGGTGCTCCGGNTGGGTAAGCATGTCCTGCTCCGCTAGAGGAGCATTTTCGAGGTGGTAGCCCAAAACAAGATATAGTTGCATCTGTCCTTGTTGTATACAAAAGGGTATAGAAATTTCAAAAGATCAACTTCTTAGACCAAGTACACAATGTAACTCTGTAATGCATGGGTTTAAATGTATAAATTTTGTCATAAATTTGTACGTCTGTATTCCATGTTACGCGCGTTTTAAGTTGACGTGGTGCATATTCTATCGATCATCCAATAAATTTTATGCTGTGCATACACATGAAGAATAGCAGCAAAATCTTACGGGATTTAGTGGTAGTTTAGACAATTAAAATAGGGTTTTAACAAAATGTAGAAAGCGATGAAAAACCAGGGAGAAGAATTTTATGTTTTATCCAGATAACTAAAAAAAAAATTCTTATAAGAAGCAGGAGATGCTTACTCTACCGGTACACCTGATCTCATCCATGGTTTTTATTGGGTTCATATTGTTCATCTGTATGTGTGTATTTATTTTTCTTTTTTGTCCTGTACTTAAGTCTTAGTGTTTCCGATGTTGCCGTTCTCCATGGATTGTTCGTGCTTTTGACTAACGATTGGGTTCTCACTTACGAAATAGAAATTACATTTTTTGGAAGCCAATTTACGATTCCTACGGCTTCGTATTGTATTTCATTATCGGATCAAGAGGGGGGGGTCCGAGGTTAAAACTCCCGTTATTCTAAAAAATTGTCATAATTTCGTTTATCTATAGGCAAATATTGACCAAAATAAAAAAAAAATTACCAACAAACCTCAACTGTTCTCCTCTTTTTTCTTGACCTTTATTTGAACCACCTTTTTTCAAAGGTTTGATCCCTCGGTTTTCAACACACACCGTAAAAGAAAGTATTACCACTTACTCGTGAATTTATTTTATTAGCTTGTGAATCCTTTAATTACTTAACATTTTCATAAAAGCTATCATAACAAAAATTTATTCAAATACATTTTCATAGATAAGATAACGTAAATGAACGTTGATTTCATTCTTTTTTCGACAGATTTTAACAATTTTTGGAAGTTTTTGTTAAGGTAAACTGACTTACTGCAATTTGAAACTGCAAATATTTTACATTCGCAAAAAAAAAAAAACCAAACAAAAGCAAACAAAAACAAACATAAACAAAAACAAAACAAAACAAAAAAAAAAAAGAAAAAAAGGGTTTTGTTTTCAATGCATCTTTCCACGTTCTTGTATTGTTAAAAAATTGCTTACCAGACTGATATATAAAAGTGTGGTATATTTTTTATTGCTAGGAAGTATACGTGTCATATACCACTTTACACGATTTTCCGTCAATCTTATTAAATTTAGATCTTCAAAATACGTACCACAAAGTCACAACATTGCGCAAAAAATAGTCTTTGGGAACTCCACTCCTCTAAGTAATAAAAATTACACTTTGTCTTAATATAAACCATATATATCAAAGTTTAAAAGGGAGTATCATTCATTAAATTCGTTTTAAAGGTGCAAGAATGCAAAAATTATCTTTAAATTCAAAAGGTCATTTTTTACATATGTTCCAAGCTCTGATTGGTTGAATGGGTGGTTTGATACCATCATACAACAACTGGAACTCCTAATGACATTTTCAGGAAACAGGAACAAGAATATGCCGTTTCTATGCAGGAACAAGAATTACATTTTGAGCTATTTTTAGTAACTGTGCAATATTACCCATGCAATCAGCCGTTTTTTGATATGCCGTTTCTGTGCATATAGGTCATGTTATTATGTTCTGGCCGATGGAATAGCTTGAAAAATGTCTATTTAATAATATTAGCAACTAAAGCACTCGTAGTGCACTTAATGTTGAGTTTTGTATGCGTCAGCCATCGTTTGTAATGAAGAAAATTGTGATGTAAATATAAACATGGTATTGAGGTCAGCTGCATAATATGTCAAATGCGTGTCCTGAATAGTCTTATCTCAACATAAATGACAAAGAGCTATAGCATAGTAACAACAATGTTGAATATAATATATAATATTTTTGTTGAGTTGAGTTGAGGTCAACAGAAATCATATGTTTCGGTCAACTCTACTTCTGACCGAGAATTTGTATAACAATTATTCAATTTTACTTATCGACAATATACTATATACGTACTCAACGAAAGAAGCGATAATTTCAATTTAAATAATTTCTGACAAAAACTAATAACTCTTAAATAAAATGTATAATTTGGATTCAAAGAAGTACTAATATGTCTTATAGTCCAGACTCAAGTACGGGCAAAGCCATTGTCATTATCTCGAATTTTCATTTGTGGATAAAAATAGTATTAAAAAAAAATGGATAACAGGAAACACCTACAATGGCTGAAAATTATAATTACATGCAACAATTTACAAGGGAACCACACAAGAAAAACACGTTTAAGACAAAAGACAAACGTAGACAACGATAGGAATTCGGGACAGCCGGACTTGGTACCGGCACTAGCAAAAGCCAGCGGTAGGGTTAAACCGGATTATGGGTACCCAAACCTCCCCTTTATCTGTCCCGTTTCCCTATAGTATAAAAACATACGAATAAAACCCAATACAGGTAGACTACTAACTCCATGACCACAATGTTGAAGGGAGAGAAAAAGACAATACGTAATTTTGAAAGATGGGTCAAGGGGTGCTCGCCGCTAAACTGCCGGCTAGCTCAAGAAGCCTAGTCTGCTGGTAGCACACTGTCGCACTACGGAAGAAAAATCAAACTGAAAACTTCCCGAGGGGTTTGGTCAAGAATCATCATAAATTTCAGTAGACATCGGCAGTATCATTGACAGGCCAGTATGTGTGCAAAATTTTCCGGTCACTAGGTCTCTAAGCTAATTTCAGGGATGCAAGCAGAATATCTTGCCGATATTCCCCATTACGTAAAGAATGTACATTACGTCCCAGCTTTTCTGGATTTTTAATCAATTTCTGGCATTTTTAACAACATTTCCGTAAAACTGAGGCCTAGAAATGTCCATAGTAATAAGCTGTTTACGAGTAACGCCATATTTAGATATAACATATTCATATCTATTACAAAACTTCTTAAATGTATTCAACAACTTATGAAATCTGTAACTCTGTTGTAAAAGTTTGGCTGTGATAGTACGGTTACGTTCATTGAAATCATCAAGAGTAGAACAAACTCGTGCGAATCGTACCAGTTGAGAAATATACACCCCGTAGGATGGAGCAAGGGGTATGTCGCCGTCAAGAAAAGGGAAACTAGTAATGGTGAAATCAAAATCATCCCTTTTATCATATATTTTGGTTTTTATTTTACCAGAGTCAATAATAATAGTCAGATCCAGAAAAGGGCAACATTTTGAATCATTGTTAGCTTATTTAATTTCAGTTGTTGTGGATAAATAATGTCTACATAATCTATAAACTGGGGATTATCAATAGTAAGGATATCGTCAATATACCTGCTGTTATCAATCAAAATAGAAATAAGTTGATCACTGTTAGGTATGGTTCCATTTTGAAGTTTTTTCATGAAATATCTTTCGTAACAGAAAAGAAAAAGTTCTGCAATGAGAGGTGCGCAATTTGTACCCATGGGGATACCTATGACCTGTTGATAAATAGTGTTGCCAAAAACGAACAAAAATATTGTCCAGCAAAAGATTTAGTACATTAATCATATCATCACATGTCCAGGAACAATGATTATTATAGTTTATAATTTATAGGTTAACCTTTACTAAATTTTATCATCGATATAAAGACTTAGTTCATAAATACAATGCAACCTGTAAACATCTAATCAAGGCTGGTATTTCACATCCCTTATTTTACGGTAATGTTTTACATAAGAGTAAAAAATACTTAAACTCGCCTAACAANCTTATAAAACCTTTAAATCGTCTAGTTCATAAGGGTTATAATTACGGTATTGTCGTCAAGTCATTACATATGGCCTTCTTTGGTATTAACATTGATTTTATGATAGGGTCTTTGCATTTTAACTAAACACATTCTAAATTTCTAAAATCTGTATTGCATGGACACGGGTTATGTATTCCGGTATATGCATGAAATCATTATGCTAACCTTCTCACAGCCAGGGATCTTGGTGGAAGCTGTATTGTGAGGGTACATAACTTACTTTGTCAGTTGGTAATGGGTCTGGAGCTGGCATGTCAGTTAACTGCTAGTAGTCTCTTGTGATTTCATGTTTATGTCCGTATAGTTAGTTCTTTCAGTTTCATTTTTCACAATTGACTCAGTCCTGTTGCCAACTGAATTTAACGGTTGTTACGATTGTTTTTTTATTTATCACATTGGCTGTAGGGGGAAAGTTTGGTCCCAATAAAACTAGTTTAACCCCGCCGCAGCAGGTTTGCGCCTGTCCTAAGTCAGGAAATTTATTAAGCCTTTGTGTGTCTTGTCTTTTTTCTAGTTAGTTTACCTTATGTCTATAGGAGTCTA
>MJUU01040600.1:41124-53206 GCA_002080025.1 Modiolus philippinarum
TTCATTGAAGATCTTGTGGTGGCTTTGAGTTATTATTACTCCCCTTTGGGTCTTTGTCTCTTTGACACATTCCCCGTTTCCCTTCTTTTTTCTATATTAGAGAAGAATCTTTGCTTTTTGTTAGAACAAATGCACTGCAGACCAGAAAATTTAAAAGACCATTTAATAAGTTGTCCCAACTTGGATTTAATCAAATTATGTGGAAGGGTAGTATAAAGTGTAGAAAGATCATAACTGTCGATAGATGAGACTGGTCTTTGAATAAATTGTAGTTTATCTAAATCTTCAATAGAATTTTTTACACTCCAAAAATAATTTACACCAGAGTTTTGATAAGTTTTTTCACAGTATTTAATAACCAACTCCTTTATACAAGTAAGTGAACTAGTTAAATGGATGGATAAATTGGTAGTAGAACACTTACTAGATGCAGAAATAAAACGATGTTTGAAGGGATTTTTGTGTAACTTCGGAACCCATGCAGTACATGGTAGGTAATATGGTATCTTTTGGTGGAACTTTAAGCATTTCTGTATCCTTATAATGTTGTTTGGTTTAGGTTTTTTCGTCCAAATTGGTACGTTTGAAAGTGTCTGACTTGTACAGTTCGTTTTATTTGGCATCGATGTAGTATTTCTTTCAGACAATAGCAACGTTGTTAGAAGCCTTGTCAATAGGTACAAACACATATTTTTTACCAAGATCCTTCAATTTTGACTTAATTCTATTTACATACAGCTTAGGAGGTGCCTCAACATAATTATCTTTATAAAAATTTATTCTATTGGTGACCTTGGAAATAATTTTATCTTTAAACAAGTTTAGAGCATGCTTTGAGTTGTTATTGCTCCCCTTAGGGTCGTTGTCTCTTTGACACATTCCCCGTTTCCCCTCTTTTTCTTATTGTCTGCACTTTCGGACAGTATGTCCGAATATTGTATCTATCACGTCTTCATACGATCCGTTCGACTTACAAAACTATGACGACCATATATTCATCTGACCTTTTTCAGTATTTAATTAACTATTGCACGAATTTAAAACACAATCGACTCAGTATTTACATTTTTTGATCACCTGGCCAAGGGCCATGTGAGCTTTTGCCATCACTCGGCGTCCGTCGTCTGTCCGTCCGTCCGTCCGTTAACTTTTATTCAAAGATCTTCTCCTCCGAAACTACTGGGCCAATACTAACCAAACTTGCCTGAATCATCACCAGGGTATGCTCTTTTAAGTTTGTGATTTTTATGTCCATAGACCAAACAACATGGCCGCTGTTATTAAAAATAGAACATAGGGGTAAATTGCTGTTTTTTGCAATTTACTCGAAAACCATTACAGATATCAAAATTCTGACTGGGTAAAAATGATCAGCATGATGAGATCTACCTGCCCTGTAATTTTTTCCGTTTACCCGTCTTGGAGTTATTGCCCCTTTTCCGTAAAATTTTCAGTTTTTCGTTACTTCTGGTCTGATATATTGAAATTGATACAAGATAGAAGTGAAGTTTTTACAACAAAAATGGTCAGCATAGTAAGATCTACATGTCCTGCAATTTGGAAGAAAATCTGACAACCCACATAGGAGTTATTGCCGCTTTTTCTATGAATGTTCACAATTTTTGAACGTTTTTATTTTTATTTCAAAAACTGTTTGAGATAAAGGTTAAATGTGAATTGCAAAAGTGTTGAGTTTTTCCAGAACTACAATTTCTACATATGTCCAGCAGGTTTTCATCTCATCCAAGATGGCCACCAGCGGGGAAGATAGTTTAACATAGGACCCTATGGGAAATGCATTCAAAGATCTTCTCCTCTGAAACCACTGAGCCAATGGGGACCAAATTTTGTCACAATAGTCCTTGGGTGGTCCCCTTTAAAGTTTGTGATTTTTGCGTGTGTACCTCATCCAAGATTGCTGCCAGCGTGGAGCACAATTTAACATAAGGACCCTATGGGAAATGCATTCAAATGCCTTCTCCTCTGAAACCACTGAGCCAATTGGAACCAAACTTGGTTACAATAGTCTTTAGATGTTTTCCTTCAAAGTTTGTGATTTTTATGTTCATACCTCATTCAAGAGGGCCGCCAGCAGGGAACATAGTTTAACATAGGGACCCTATGGGAAATGCATCTAAAGATCTTCTCCTCTGAAACTACCAAGCCAAATTGAACCAAACTTGGTCACAATAGTGCTTGGGTGGTCCCCTTTAAAGTTTGTAATTTTTACGTTCTTACCTCATCCAAGATAGCCGCCAGCGTGGAACATAGTTTAACATAGGGATTCTATGGGAAATGCATTCAAATGTCTTCTCCTCTGAACCTACTGAGCCAATTGGAACCAAACTTGGTTACAATTGTCTTTGGTTGATCCCTTCCAAAGTTTGTGATTTTTTAGTTTGTACCTCATCCAAGAATGAAAATGTAACATCTGCTGAACTGATTTATATAGTATGAATGGGTGGTCTATAGGTGACAATGAATAAAACCAGTGACCAGGTGAGCGATACAGGCTCATGTGAGCCTCTAGTTAGGTTACGTTTCGACACCTCACGTGACATGCTGCTACGCGGCTCATTTGATGTGCATGTTAGATGAATGATTAGTCTTTACATGTGCGAGGTTGTAATAATTAATTTGTGAATTGTCATTTACGGTGTGCATCAAATGTGGATTCTTAAAAATTCAAAAGATCTTCTTGAACAGCTTTCCTCAACCAGTCTTACCCATTGCCATAGCATTCAAACTTTTGACTTTTCTACACTTTATACAACCCTGCCACACAATAAACTGAAAACAGTAATTGCAGATTTAATACATCAATGTTTCTGCACAAAAAATGGAGAACGCAGATACACCTATTTAGTTGTATTTTTGCATGCAAACAAAAAGCAACGAGTACAACAAAACACTGCTGGGTAAGCTGCATATCATAAATCCTTCTTATTTACTGACAAAAAGAACATGAACAACCCTGCCCTCCCTATTTTAAATTGGTTTAATGTCATACCTTCCCTTAAATTCCCAGGTAATTCATTTCACATCTTAGCAGCAGCATACCGTACAGAGTTTAAATCATACCTGGTTGTATTCACATGAGGTAGATCAACAGTGTTTCTATATCTAAAAGAATAAGAATTTTGTATAACCTGAATTAAATCATGTAAATAAATAGATGTTTGTTTGTTTAGAATTTTAAACACCTCAATAGCTAAAAATCGCAATCTACGAATTTTCAAAGGTAGTTTAGACCTGTCGAGAAGCTCTTCATATGAAGATTATCATCATCAAAGATGAATTTCAATGCCCTTTCTTGTATCTTCTCTAATTGTTTTGTATTTGTTTCTCCACAAAAAATTGCCATACCAACGGACAATAATTGAAATGGGATAGTATGAAAGAGTAATATACAGTTAATTTACCCAGTCTACTAAGATGTCTGCCAATTCTTTTCAAGACATTAAGCTGTTGCGATGCCTTTTTACAAATGTTAGATATATGAGAATTAAAATTTAAACGACAATCAAAAGTTACCCCTTAAAGTTTCACTTCATTTTCACAATCGATTTTCTTACCTTCCAAATTAAAGATTATATTTTTATCATGAGTTTTTTTTCCAAAGGCTATTGCCTGGAATTTGTGTGGGTTTGCTTGCATATGATTATCAGCAAACCAATTAATAAGAACTGAGCTCTCTTGTTCTAAAGTACATATGACATAATCTATATTAATGCTACCATATGAAAGAGTATTGTCGTCAGCATAATTATATAAATTAATTTTAGATATAAAATAAAAAATATCATTAATAAAAATATTGAACAATACAGGTTCCAAAATATAGCTTTGTGGTACTCCTTTATAAATATTAAGAAATGAACTACATACTGAACCAATTTTAACACATTGTTTACGATTATTTAGATAACTTTTAAATAATGCCAGAGCTTCATCTGATAAACCATAATATTTTAATTTAAATAATAACAAATCATGGGGTAAACAGTCTAATGCTTTTGACAAATCCATAAATATGGCAGCAATATATTCATTATTATCTAAAGATGTTTTCCAATCTTCTATGATTTTTAGTAGTGCATCTTGGCAACTATATCCAGCTCTAAAAGCTGACAGAGAAGTATGAAAACGACTTTCGAGAAATTCAACTACTTTAATATCAATAGCTCTCTCAAAAAATTTAGAAATAGCTGGTAATACACTAACAGGTCTATAATTACCTGCACTCATAGTATTGTTCTTTTTGTGAATTGGTACAACTTGAGCTTTTTAAGAGTATCAGGAAAAACAGATGTCTCAAAAGTCATGTTAATCAATTGAGTAATAGGTTTCTTAATTACAGATTTTGATCATTTTAAAATTTTTGGAGATATTTCATTAAAACCAGTTGCCTTTTTTACACTTTATTTATTTGTTTGTTTTTCTACAAAATCCTCAGAAACAGATTTAAATTGTAAAACATCTTGATCCTCAGTCTTGCAGTTCTCTTTAATTTTCATGACACTAGGATGATTATCATCAATTTGAATAGAATCTTTGCCTATATCCTTGTCAACATTTGTGAAAAAATTATTAAAAACATTACTAATTTCTTTCTGATCAGTAAGCAGTTTATCATTCTCTTTTATAATAATATCAGTTTGAAAATGACTTTCCTTATTTGTAAGAAATGGTTTAATGGTTGGCCAAAAATCCTTGCTTTTAGGCCCACCAATACACCTTTCAATAAAATAATTTTTAATAGATTCTCTCTTATTTTTTTGTTACCAGATTTCTCTGTTCCCTATATTTCTCCCATGATTTACTATCTCGGTATTTTTTGAAATTATTATGAAACATTCTTTTTTTTTATATACAGCCTTTCTTAGCTTGCTATTCATAAAAGGTGCTGGTGTTTTTAACCCCGCTCTGTACAATGCCAAGTATTGGTATACGTTGATTTTGGATTGAACTGGCATCGAAAGCAGGACTGTTTACCTTGAGCATAGTCTCAAGTATTTATATTAAACAATTTAAATCATCCACCAATTATCGCAAAAACTCGATTATTACGGTCACCAGTCGATCTAAATCACAGCTAAATGCTTTGACGAGAAAAAGTTTAGAGTAACGTCCGGATATGTTTTAGAGGAACCTTACAAAATGGTAAACAAAGCTCTTTTTTGGTGTCGTGCGATGTTATGACGCATAAAGTTTTAAAAATTAAGAATGTCATCATACCCTTCTAAGAAGCAAATAACTTTTCATTCTGTCATTAATTCGAGACTCTAGAGTATTTGGCAGTATGAGGGGGTCAGATACTAATACTCCGGCTCCGATTGCCAAACGTGCTTCATCACTTTGAGAAGATATTTTTAAACATTACAAGGGAATCGTCGGAGGGTATGATGATATTCTTAGATTTTTTAATTTGTGCTTTAAAACAAAGCAAGGCATCAAAAAAGAGCTTCAGATGTTAACCATTTTTCAAGTTTGGGCTTTAAAACATAGCAAGGCATAAAAAAGAGCTTCAGTTGCTCACCATTTTTCAAGTTCCCTCCAAATCATATCCGCACGTAAACTTTTTCTCGCCATTGCATTGGCCATGACTATCAATTAGTGGCCGTGATTATCAGGCGAAAAATTAATGTTCCGAATTTTTAACCTATCCGTTTCGGAATTGGTTTAAATATGAAATAAACAATACTTTTTGTCATTGAAAACAGATATCTACCAAAATAGAAAACTTAATATGCTAAGGGACCGACCATTTAACTTGAAAAGGGGGGGGGGGCTATGGTTTTTTTTTCTAAAAAATATTTTGGAGCCGATTTTATGTGACAAAAATATTTTGGCTGCTAAAATTATGAAAAAAAANACGTTTCGACACCTCACGTGACATGCTGCTACGCGGCTCATTTGATGTGCATGTTAGATGAATGATTAGTCTTTACATGTGCGAGGTTGTAATAATTAATTTGTGAATTGTCATTTACGGTGTGCATCAAATGTGGATTCTTAAAAATTCAAAAGATCTTCTTGAACAGCTTTCCTCAACCAGTCTTACCCATTGCCATAGCATTCAAACATATTTTGGAGCCGATTTTATGTGACAAAAATATTTTGGCTGCTAAAATTATGAAAAAAAATTTCTGCCCAAAAAATAATGTTAATTTTGAAAAGAAATATTTTGTTGATAGACGTGAGAAAAATAGATAAATTTTTTCGCGCAAAGCGCGAAAAAAATGTTCTTTCCAGGAAAAAAACCATACCCCCCCTCAGGTTAAATGGTCGGTCCCTAAACAAAAATAATATTCAAAATGTTATTGTGGATCGATTCTTTTGTTGACCTGTTTAAAATATTTTACCTCGACAACACGCGTTGATCGAAATGTATCTTTCATTTTTCATTTTTCTTTTTGTTTTTTTTTTGTTTTTTGTTTTTTTTTTTTTTTTTTTTTTTTTTTTTTTTGCTTTTCACGACTCTGTTCAATGAAATAACACCTGGCGATGTAAATAACTACAACTTAAATATGGAAGTTACTGTACAGTAAGTTTCTGCTGAGGGCTCGACAACTTATATCTCTTCAGTCGAGATGACATCAACACATTTGAAAGATCATGAGCCAAAAGTTGAATAAAATGTTACAGAGAATTTGATTTAAAAAGAAAACCCAAAAATCAGCTAAGGACAGAGATCAGCAAGGGGGCTATAATGATTAATTTTTATATATAAATAGACCAGCTCCTTGGTAAAGACTACCGTGTTGATTACTACGCTTGACGAAATATTGACCCAAGAGTAACAACTAACTAAATATTGAAATTGTTGTAAATTTAGTGCCTGCAAATGACCGTTTCGATAACTTGTGTCCGTACAAAACATGCCATGCCTTAAATTACTAAGTAGCAAATAAGGCGTATGATTCGAGGTAACCTGGCGCATTTAGAATTGGTACTGTACCTCTCCTTTTACTGTAGACAAGAAGTAAAAATTTTACGCATATATTCTTTATCTTAAGACTATGGATGTACTTAGTTATGGCTATGGATAAAACAAAAACCCAAACTTTTTTTACACTGCACAATTGCACAAAATTATCAATGACAGGTCAGCGCTGATAACAGACTGAAGGAGAGATAATACTTTAAAATTCATATTATCTGCAAGATTGATTGGAATTGTGCAGTAAAGACCACGTGGTGTTCACTTTAAAATTTCAGGTACACTATTGCACTTAGCCATTTGCCAAAATGAAGTTGGTCCTATTCGTTGTAGTATTTGTAGTCGTACTAGTACAGGTAAGCTGTTTTCATTTTATAAAATCAAAAGTACAAGGAAAAATAAAATTGACCAATACAGGGTACAAATCCTTATTTAGATATCGTCTTTTCTATTTTTTTTTTTTTGTTGGTTGCTTTATTTATTCCAGTATATTCATGGGTTAGGTGGGGTTTGGATTGATGCAAACTTACATCGGCATAGAAAAAGTTGACCAAAAATCATAAATCAATTGGTAATATCAACGTACAATTTCATTTGGTTATGTTAGTTGTTTTTCGATAAACGCTTCTTCTTCGGGGTGTTATAGTGCAGAAGTAACACAGTGCATTATATGATGACCTCATATAGTGGGACAGTAATCAAAAAATTGGAGTTACGAGATATAAAAGTACATGTAATTTTAAATACGTCTATTGAACTGTAAACATGGTAAACTTATCACTTAATATAAAGTCTTTCGGACTTCATTCTGTTTGTGCGATAGCTGCGTATACATAAGGATAAACTCCTCTAAGTGCTCATTTTATTATGCCAAGTTTTTTGGTAATTGACACGATTATATTTGTTTATATTTTATAATTGTCTTCTGTGAATCTTTTTGTCGGGCGACGGATATCAGCAGTTGTAAGAACACTTTGCCAGTTAATTTTATGTTTGTTGACGATCTTGCATTAACGCGTATAAAAAACATGGATGTAGCATTGCTCGACATTTAGCAACGAATTCTGCTCAAACCGGTGCTAGGAGCCGTCTTGAACTTACTGAGATATGAGCACAGCTCATTGTTGAATGCCTCATTGGTATTAAAACTAGAATAAAAAAGATAACAGGAAACACCTACAATGGCCGAAAAACATAAACATGCCAGAAGGTTCCATGGAACTGCACAAGAAAAAAAAAACATAATAAAAAACAAAAGACAAACGTTAACAACGAAAGCAAATCGGAACAGCGAGACATGGTACCGGCACTAGCTAAAGCTATCGTTAGGGTTAAAACTGTTTATGGGTACCCTAACCTCCCCTTTCTCTCTTTCCTGTTTCCCTATAGTATAATATGTTTCCATATAGTATAATAAACATACGAATAAACACAAAACAGGTAAACTACTACCTTCATGACCACCATCTTGAAAAGGAAAAGGGGACAAAACGTAATTTTAAAGATGGGTCAAGGTGTGCTCGCCGCTAAACTGCCGGCAAGCTCAAGGAGCCTAGTCGAAACTCTCAGATGGGTTTGGTAAAGAATCATCATGTACTATAGTAGACATCGGCAGTATCAGTGAGAGGCCAGTATGCATGTAAACCCTCAGGGTCCAAAAGCAAATTTAACAGACACCTCCAGAATATCCTGTCGATATCCCCTATTGCGTATATTGCGTACTCCCTATTAACTCCAAAGCCTTCAATTGTTTATTTTAACCTACAAAAAATATCATGTACCTGCTATTAGCAATTTCTTTTTTCTTTACAAAATACAATCATGCTAAATTCTAAAATTATTTATTCCATGATGGCTACTGATTATTAATTTTACAAGGAAGAGAAGTTCTTTTTTTTTATTTTACTCACACTTTTCATGACCTAATTCAAACTTACCAGTTAGTATGATTGTTTGAGATATACAAAATATGACTTTTTAAACACTTAAAAGTTCGTTTAATCAAGCGAAAGAAATTACTTTATCTATTCATTCAGTTTGGGGAAAAAACGAAGTCCATTTGGAGGTGCTATTTACATTGTATCAACAACAAGTTGGTATACTAATGGACATTAATTACACTCCTTTTATCGCACACTTATTTTTATATTCTTAGGACTGAATTTCTTCAGGGACTCGAAAAAGATCATTAAATAAAAGATGCTTGGTTCTCCAATCTCACTTATTGATATATTGATGATGTTCTTTCCATCAATAACGCATCTTTTGGTTAACGGATTCCATTAACATATCCGCCAGAACTAGAGTTAAGAAAACAACAAAAACACGAGATCTACATCTTTTTGGACTTACATTTCAAATTTGACGATAATGGTCATCTCAGTATTAAAATTTACGACAAAAAGGACGATTTTAATTTTAAAAAATATCAATTTCTCAAACATGGACAGTAATATTCCAGCTTCTTCTTTTGCTTACGGGGTGTATGTTTTAGTTGATTCTTTACGTGAGAGCTAGCACAAATTATTCAGACTTTTTCTGTAAATGTAGTTCTCTCCGTGACCTTTAATTAATCAAGACGTCAAAAATTCGTGTAATACGACCATTAAAAAGTTCTTAAATAGATAGCAGTCCCCTATTGAAAATTTTGATTGAAGTTTCGGTATGAACTCTGATTCAAAAGTCTTCTTTTTTTCACTAAGTACCGGGATGATCTTTGCTTTTAACTGTCTACGAAATGTCAAAGCAAGTGCTGTTGAGTTGCTACCGAACACTACCGAAATGGAAAGCGAGGTTTGGCACGCCATAGAACTGGTTGAACTTAATTTCTTTTGAAATACTTGTACAAAGTCAGGTCAATCGCTATCTTCAATTTTCCTAGGTGGTTTTGTCTCGTGGTCTTCGGCTTTTGAAAAATCTGTCCGGTGAGTTTGTTTTTACCCCGATATGATAGGCCGGAAAGATATATTGGTATACACCTGCCAATAATATTGTCTAGATTTGTAGGACAAATATGAAAAAGAAAGGAAATGGGGTAAATGTCAAGGAGACAACATTCCATATCCAAGTTAAAACGACCCAAAACAAAGCATCTACGGGTCACCATACGGTCCTCACACACAGTGGGGAACCTCACACCATATAGCAAGCCCTAAATGGACCCAAAAAGGTAAAAAAAGTGGATAAATCAATGGAAACAAAACACATCTAATAACCCAAATATCAAGAAACTAAAATTTTATAAGAAGACACGGACAAGCCAATCACCAATCACCAACGTATTCCTGACTTGGGACAGGCGCAAAAATTGCGGTGAGGTCTTGGATCCAAACCCTCCCCCATGTGTGGTGAATGGCTAAAAAATAAATACAAAAAAAGACGCACAGTAAAAATCAAACTAAAAAAAGTCCAACTTATCAAGACGAGTACCCTTTTAATGAAGTACATAAAACATGAAGACGATATACACAGGTACTGTCCGGACAAATGCTCGCAGTTACTGACAGCTAGCTAAGGACATAAATAGTATGTTGATTAAGTTTCTGTGTTATGATACATGATATATGAACAAATTAAGGGAGTAAATATACCTGGGACAAAGTCCCTATAGATATATGGCAAGAATAAGCAAATGGGACAGCGCTTTCATAGTTGTTCTTCATCTTGAAGTCACCGTAAGGACTTCAACAAAGAGCAAACACCCCTACCTTATTTTAAGTTCAAGACAGTCCATAGAACCGGTTTGAGGGGAATTCACTTGCTGAATGTTGATCAACGCTACATCCATGTATCCATTTTGTGATGGATGTGGGGTTGTCAACAAGCATTACAAATCGGACAAAGTACTCTGACTAAAACCGTATAAGTGGTTATTTTTGCGAGGACTTAATTTTCGCTTTATTCGCGACCATTCTGAAGTCGCGAAATTTGCATACCGTGAAATATAATTTATATAAGACTTCACACAGTAAATGATAAACAATTGCGAAAATTTGAGCCCCGAGAAAATAAAGTCCAGCAATTTTGAAAGAAATCGCGAAATTTGCGTCCCGCGAAAAAAACCACTTATACGGTATTTTCATCCGTTGCCCGTCAAAGGAACCAGTAGCCAATACAACATATATGACAGTCTGCAGCTATGTACATGTAGTAATGTAATATTCACTAATATATTATTTAATAGAGAGGGGAAAGTGCTGTAAAATTATGGAAAGATGGAAGAGTTCCTGTAGCATTTGACGACAGTGTTGGTAAGTACAATTAGTTGTATATAGCTGAATATATTTCTTTTATATTTCATCCTTGATAAACAAGAAGTTTATACTAAAAATGAAAATGAATTCATCAATCAAATACCTTTCAAAAAACACTATCAATCTGGACTCATTGTTGAAGACTTAATTGTGACTTCTATATATATAGAACAACATTTAAAGCGTTGTTCAGTTTCCTATTACATTTTTGTGTAACTTGATTCCTGACATCAAAATTTATGGATGAGACTTCTGTTTTGTTGTGAAAGAATCTTGGTAGAGACTGTATGCTCTGGAATAATGAGTTTATCTAAATACATGTAATAAATACTGTAAGTTCTCCATTACTGAGAAAAGGAAAGAGTATTGCTGTTATTTACCATAGCAATAGATGATTTGCCAATTAATTAAGGTCCATGCAAGTTCTAGTCAAATTTTGTGTTTTTGGTCAAACCTTGAAAGGGAAATTACTCCTACACCGGACAAACAAACATTAAACATGCACACTTGTTTTAAAGTACGGTCTTCGTGCTTAGCCATCCTGGACAAAGTAGTGCCCTACACAATATTTATGATATTCTGCAGTAAGTTAGCATATTTTCGATTTTTTAATACTTTCCTACTCAATGAGAAGACAGTTCAAGTTAGTACAGTTGTTTATTTTTTTTACTTGAAACAAGTAGCACATTAAAGAATGGTAAATATCCTCGTCTATCCGGTTTTCGACCTACTAAGTGTCGATTGTGACGTCATAATTTTGGTTGAAATAGCACGTTTAGGTCGAATACTGAAGTGGGTCGAAAATACGATGTTTTGCGATACTATTGGGGGTTGGGGTTTGAATTATGATGCCGGCTTAATGTCTGCTCAAGATTAAACTATCATT
>MJUU01040600.1:53657-97965 GCA_002080025.1 Modiolus philippinarum
GCGATACTATTGGGGGTTGGGGTTTGAATTATGATGCCGGCTTAATGTCTGCTCAAGATTAAACTATCATTACGTTTAATTAAAAGTGCTTTGTTTTTTGGATATTTTTCACAAGCAGGGAACCATTCTGTCCCCTTGAGATTTTTCAAAAGTTACTTCCCTAATGGGTTTTGCTAAATTCATTCTGTTGATCGCAGAACTGGTAAATGGTCTATTGAAATCGTCTTTTTGGCCATACATTTTTTTAGATTCGCGTACTGAATTGTCCATTGTAATCAAGTGCGAGATATTAACCATATCACGAAACAGGATGGTCAGAGTCTGTATTCTCATTGCTTTTCAAGTTCTGGCGAAAATTAACAAAATATCGAAGTTACTGTCAATTTATTTTCTGCATATGCGCATTTCGACAACTTATGTCTCATCAGTGCAGATCAAAACCAAAACATTTGGAAGTCTACAGTGACAAATCAGAACGATAAAAATGTGAATCACGAGAGTTGAAAAATGAAGGGGGAACAACATGAAGAATTGTTAGACAAAATGTAAGTATTTTATTTTTGTAAAGAAAGGAATTTAAATGTTGATATACTAGAACCTTTTCAACTAGTGATCTTACGTTACTTATACTTGAATAAATATTGCATAGGGAAATGTATGTATGATCATAGCAGAGTGATTAATGCTAAATTTGAACGTATATTGGTTGTGGGAGTTTAACCGAAATGAGTATGAATTATCCATATAGGCAATTATCTTATTGTGAAACATGTGTTAAAAGTCCCGCGGTTTATCTCAAAACTATTCTGTCATTTGCACTTTAACTACATAGAAAATTAGCTTCAAAATACCGTAAAAAATATTCTTACATCAAGAGTTTATTTATTTGTATTAGTTATTAAAGACATCTAGTGAATGTAAAGTATATGATTGATTTATAAGAAAAGCATGTTTCACAGTTCATTATTCCATGTATACATCGGCAAACGGATACCGAAGAAAGAACAAGGAAACGGGAAATTCTAAAATCATTTTTAAGTCCAAAATAACGGCAATTCACAGCAACACGAATTGAGACAGTATTACAAAGACAAAACAAATAAACCAAAAAAAAAAGAACAAGAACGTCACAAAACTAAAGCACTAGCAGTGTGAACCCGTATAAAAACTGAGGTATCATCAGGTGGCCCGGAAGGGTACGCATAATCTGCTCCACGCGTGGCACTCGTCACACTACCAGTGAAAAGTCCGGTATTTGATGAAATAAAAACAAAATGTTACAAATATTTTATGCATTCATGCGAAACATTTTTCAAAAATTTCCGGAGCACCTGATGTCACTTTCAGTTTCACTGGAGTTCACACTGTGAGTGCCTTTGTTTTGAATGTTGTGATTTCTATTTCTGTGCCTTTTATCTGTCTAACGTCATTGTTTTCTGTGTCTAGCGTTAGTTTTTTCTGTGTCCTTGTTTTGGCCATGTCTTTTGACTTCGATTTTTGTAAATTCCACCCCTTTGTTCCTTCGGTATTCTACTGCCTGTGTTTGATATACCATTGCACAATAAAGTGAAGATTGTGAAACATGTGTTAAATTATCATTATTCGCTAATTATGATAATTAAAAAATCCAAGACACAGTTTTTTCGAAAGGCAGCTAATTGAAATTACAGTATGTTCTGCCTTGTGATGTCCCGTCCAAAAAAAAGTGCAACTCTAATTTTTATTTTAAAAAAATAATATTCTCCTGAAAAAAATATTGGTTTTTATAAAAAAAAACGTTAAACAAAACCATATGATAATAATTTTTGTAACATATCTAATGATTATTTTTATTCTATCCAAATTATTGTAAAAATTGTATATTAACTACACTTACGGTTTGTATAAATACAGCAAAACTATTGTAGTACTGATCAGAAATTTCTTCAAGTAGGAAAATTTTACATTCCAGAATTTTTGAGGTTTGTTGAGAATCTTCTAGGTTAGTAAGATTCAATTGATAAAAGTTCTGTGTCAATTTTTGGAAGAATATCAAGGATTTTAAACATATATATCGCTAGAAACCTCAGACAGTGCTGGATACTAGTATTCATAACTTTTGAATTAATTCTGTTTGATTGTGTGCTTTATACCTCAGTCATTTAACGCTGCATATATTATCCATATTTAATTATTGATATTATCAGATGGCTATGCCATGGAGAAGTTATTGGCGTCCTTTCAAGAAATCCAACTCAGTACAGACAACTGCATAACGTTTGTACCAAGAGAGAATGAAGCAGACTACATTGAATTTTCAACCATTCACGGGTACATATATCCTCTAATTCCACTTTTTGTCTCCTTACTTGCGTGAAAAGTAAAATTACGTACATGAAAAGTATGGTTTTAGTTAATATATTAACCATTGAGTCTCAGCAGCGCAAACATATACATGTAGCACATCCAGCAGTCAACTACTTACTAGTATATCAGTTTGGTGATGTTGATATTGTTCTGTTGCAATTCTTGATGAACAGTAATGCTGAGTAAATTTACATGGTACAAAATCCCTACAAATAAATCGTACCGCTTTTATTGTCGTTCTTCATCAGGGTCCTAAACACGGAGCAAATACTCTTACTTATATTAAGCTCAAGGCGGCCCTTAGAACCGGGTAGAGCGGAATTCACTTGCTAATTGTTAAACAACGGTGCATCCATGTATCTTTGCTTTTGGTCATAAATGTGATATCGTCAACAAAAGAAAAGAAAAAGTACTTTTACTAATTGTAATCCGTTTGTTGCTGAGATTCTTTCAATGGAATGATACGAAAAATGATCAACTATCATATATACGTTTGATTGTCATGACGCATGTTGTTAGATTATCAAAATACAAAAATACTGACAACTCATCTCTCTTGATATAAGAGTGGCTTTTTGCCATATTATTAGGCGTTTTGTCAAGGAAAACAGATAATGTGTGATTGTTTCCTGTCCTATGAACAAAAAGCATTAAAACAGGTAAATTAACTAAAATGGTCATATTCTTTAAACTGTAGAAAGACCGAAGTTCCTGTGCCAGGCGCTACCACCGGAAAAGAAGTAATGAAAATCGCTGACGATCTGGAAAAAGCCGACATTATGGAGCTTCTTGTTTACTTGCTCGGAATGTACAACACGTTCCGTAGAGAAGACAGAGACAGTTTTGTGTCTATAGATTACTCAAACATTAAACCAGGTTTGTTTCAAAACTTTTTAGTGAGGTTGTCAATAATGACATTTTCTATACCTCCAAGGAGGTTCTAGGGTAAATAGGAGTCACTATGTCCGGCTGTATGCCTGTTACCTCTCTGAAAATGTTTATGAAGTATAATAATTGTGTTCCTGCAAACTTGCAGCAGAGGTGCAATTGCACTCTTTTGACCTGGCCACGTTACGTAAGACTTTCATGTCTTAAGTTTCAAAGATGTTCTAAAATGCATAGATAGAAAAGAATAAATTAGTTCTGATTATAGCAAAATATTCAACACATGATCAAGTAATGGAGTAATTTATGAACTCTGTCATGCGTTCACAATTTTTAAAGGTCTTCACATATTTAAAACGCCAATTTGAGCTACATTTTGCATGTATTTTTTTTCAACGGACACAGTTCATCTTTTAGAACTGACTGGTATAAGATCGTAACATTCATGGTGGATGCAGGATTTAGTTGTTGTAGATGCTACTACAGACTTTAAACTTAAGGTGGTACGGGGGTCTAAAATTCTGTCAGATAGAGTTTTCTGATTATTTCATGATATACCCTTTGTTATTAGAGTATTCAAAAAATAAAATAAAAATAAGGGGTCACCGGCCATATAAGAATGAAATATGAAATGTAAAAATCTGCTATTTTGGTTGAAATAATATAAAAGGGGAAATAAGCGAATTTTAACAAAATTTTTAATTGTTTTAGTTACATCAGATAGAATTTTTTTAAATTTGGTAAATTAATAGCTTATATACTGTCCTTCAGTTTCCATGAAAAAAAATTGGGGGTCACCGAACTTATTTTTGAATAAATCGCAAAAAACTCGTTTTTCCTATTATTTCTATACAAATTATCTCCCCTTAATGGAACAGTAGTTAGCTGAAAGGTTCAATATTTTGCGTGGTTACTTCATAAAAGTTGCATATTTCATCAAATTTAACTATTATAAGACACTGAAAATGGTTTCGGCAACGTTCCCATAGCGAATTCCATTTTAAGTCACATGAGCAAGAATGATGCACAATTTTAAACTCCCGTACTACCTAAAATATTTGTATAATGAAAGGTTGTTGATCCAGTGTATAAATGGAAACGCTTTGACACAAAAAGAATGTGGACATTAAGATGCTGTATGTCATTTCTCTTTGAAAATACTCCTTACTGTTCTACATTTAGAGTATGACTTTCCTAAACAATAGTTACATGAAGAAAAAAATTAGATTAACAGCCAATGAAAATAAAACATTCAGGTGGTCTGTTTATCTGCAACTTTTGTCATGAAAGACCATTAAAGCCCAGAAACGGTAAAAGCTACACTCAATCTGTTAGATACAATTGAAAGCTTATTTCACGAGGACCCCCAAAGAAACAAACTCCATTAAATCATATTTTGAAAAAGTGTAATTTTGGCATCTTTGATCTCTAAAAGCTGAAAAAAATTAAGAACTGACTTCAAGAGAAATTCAAAAATAAAATCCATCGAAATTTAAAAAAAAATACATATTTTGAAAAATTTAATTATCGCCCATTTGAACTAGATAGTTAAGAA
The DNA here is from genome assembly GCA_002080025.1 of Modiolus philippinarum. Lineage (NCBI taxonomy): Eukaryota > Metazoa > Mollusca > Bivalvia > Mytilida > Modiolidae > Modiolus > Modiolus philippinarum. Next base: position 58,444 of record MJUU01040600.1, read on the forward strand.
ACGTAAAATCCATTGTTTACTATTTAAAGCTAAACAAGAAGAATAAAAAAAACAGTCCCATGTTTGTCTGATGAAAATCAAGCTAATTCACACATGTATAATTTTGGTTCCGTTTTTACCTTTATATATTAATAAAGAAACATGTAGTCCAAAATCTGGTGATAAACGCTTTGCAAGCATTTAATGATAAATCAATTGCAAAAAGCAGCATCTAAATCGAACTGAGATTAAAAATTAGAACTTTCAAGATTTGCCTCTTCAGACGGTATTATCCCATGGCGGTACATGCAATGTGAAATTCGTTAAACATACTTCAGATCAGAAATTTTCCAAAGGAAAACATTGATATAAACCCAATAAAACAATTAATTATGTAGTTTTCTATGGAGAAATTTATGACAGCTCTCAATTAGGTTATTTTTAGTTCTTTATATTATATAACTAGGTCACAATGACCAAAACCTATCTCATCTTTCCGTTTGTTCCAACGAATTATTGTATTAATACATGTACAATGAAAACTAGTTAGGGACCGACCATTTAACTTGAAAAGGGGGTGGGGGGGGGCTTTGGTTTTTTTTCTGAAAAAATATTTTGGTCTGATTTTATGTGAAAAAAATATTTTGGCTGTCAAAATGATGAAAAAAAAATTCTGAATGAGGCTTTCTGCCTAAAAAATAATATTAATTTTGAAAAAATAATATTTTGTTGATACACGTGAAAAAAAAAATTCTGTCCAGAAAAGAAAACCATANAGCCCCCCCCCCCCCTTTTCAGGTTAAATGGTCGGTGCCTTAGTATTGATCAACAAGACTAAACCTTAATGAAGACGACAACGATAAAGAACACAATGACGATTACACCATACCATAAAAATATACCACAGATTCTTTTTTTAAGTTCGTGTGAAAAGCATATATGCCCGAAACGCAATTCACAATGCACAAAGTCTTCATAAAGAAAAAAAGGGAAACAATGATTATGTATCATGTCAATTAATTACAATTAAATAATAATGATTATATATCAGACACATCAAAGAACTAACAAGATTATTTTTTTCAGAATACCAACAATATTTTACTATTTCAAATGACACAACATTTGTTCATTCCCGCTTTGACTTCGACTCGATCACATTTTTTTACCCGTACGCCTACGCAATAGATCCATCCAAACCTACAATGACAACTAAATATGAGGAGGATAAAATTCCATGGAAAGTATCACTCAGCGTTAGTGATGTACATAACTTGAAAATGGGTTACGGATGCGGATCATGTAAGTAAAAGTTAGTTTTTGATCAGTAGAAAAAACAAAATACATATATTCTATGACCTTTCACTAGCATTTGTTTCTTTGGTGCAACCAGACACTGCTGCAGTGGATGGGGGAGGGGGTTGGCGTGGCATAAAACCTAACTAGCCCTACATAGCTTTTCATATGTCTGTACCAAGTCCGGATCATTGTAGTTTATAATTTGTCCGGTAGTTTTGCACCTAATTTGTCATATTGCCCTTTGGATTTCTGCTCATGACGATTCGGTCTGGTGATTTATTTAATACCCTTTTGTGAATGGTTTATTCATGACGATACAAATTTATTTTGTTTACACAATATTTTGCTTCTACCAGTATTAACTAGGAAGATGAAAAAACATGAGCAAAACAGGTTTGGTAAGAAACGAATTAACATAAAGGTCTAATGAAAATAATAGTCGTGACACCGAAGAAATGGCTGAAATTAATATGATCTTATTATTTTATTTTGATAATAAAAAAGTTTTGGAGTGAATGTGTACTATGTTTGTAGATTAGGCTTCTTGGCATATAATCTTGACACGTGTTTTCTTTTGAATTTCAGCAACCACAAACCGTCTGGATCTGTTAACAGGTAAGCAATTAGCTAACAATATAGCAACTTAAGAGTTCTGGTGTTACAAATGTAGCAGATCATGGTTGTTTAATCTTTACTTCTGGTTTAATTAGCAAAAATAATTGTCGGCTCCTCAGTGCTTTATACTTTAATTAATGCTTTATTAAATTTTAACATTTTTTTTTCCTATTTGTAGTATTTGTCATTGCACAATGGCATGTTCTCCCTTCATTATTGATGATGTTGTATACGAAATCTATTTAGAAGTATTTCAATTGAAGTTCATATGTTAGTATTAATAGTCAACTGAAATCATGTCCTGAGCTATCTGTCAGTAACTGTGAGCATTTGTCAGGACAGTACCCATATGTATTGTCTACATGTTTTATGTTCTTTATTGTAAAGGTACTCGCCTTCTTAATGTGTATCTTTTTGTTAACAATGATGGGATATGGAGTAAATGCAAATGAGACAAAATCTCTACAAATACATGGTAAAACACAGCAATGGAACAACGCTTTTATTGTTGTTCTTCATCTGTGTATTTATTTTAACCATTCACTACACATAGGGGGAGAGTTTGATCCAAGAAAACGAATTTAATCCTACTACTGTCCAAAGTCATTAATATGTTGGTCATTGCCTTGTCCTTGTCTTCTTGTAAATATTTTACGAAAGGATATGGAATAAATGAACATGAGACCATAAAACATATGTTAACTCCAACTGCAATAATTTTAATGAGCTGTATGGCCATTTCGGAAATTAATTCCTCATCAGCAGCACTAGAACCCAAACAAAGGAAATCTATAAGGACAAAACTACGATGGAGGGAAGTTTTAGTTTCTTGATATTTGGGTTATTGGATGTGGTTTGTTTCCATTCATCTTTTCACTTTTTTTTTAAAACTTTTTGGGGTCATTTAGGGCTTACTATATGATGCTAGGCTCCACACTTTGTAAAAGACCCCTAGACGCCTTGTTTTGGGTCGCTTTAATCTAAAGATGGAATGTTATCTCCTTGACATTTACCCCATTTCCTTTCTTTGTCACATGAATATGATAATTCATAATTAAAGTATTGAAATACAATTTTACCGACTACGAAGTAAAACCATAACACAACAATATCAATTTGTTAAAAAAAAATTACAAATTTACAAAATCTACAAATTTAGACCCGTACTAACTTCAAATGACTAAATACCGAACTTTAATTTCTGCAATGCACAAAAACTAACTCTTTCATCAAGATATGCTGTCTTCAATCGTAATTGAAAAATAACATTGCAATCAACTGTAGACTGTTCTCCACTTTCAATAGAAAGCCAACCACAATCTGAACTACAAACACTCGTCAACAATGATAAAATATCATACCACAAAATATGATATTAAGTAGTAAAAGAGTAAAAAAAAAACATCAAGAAAGCGAGAACAAAATATTTCTTACTTATCTAAAATCGACCCAGATCAAGAACCTTAAACGACATAGACCACGATTAAATATTTATATATCATTACAAACCAAGTGTCTTGTAGACTCCATGGTATGAATCAGCGATATGATTGACTTTTTATATTTTTAAACTGTTTATTGTATACAGGAGTTGTATCATGTGATTTTGAAAAAGATTTTTGCGGAGCACAGATGGATTCCACTGATGACTTTGAATTCATTAGGACCAACGGTCCAACTCAAACAGCAATGACTGGACCAAATGCAGATTATACAAGCGGGATAGGTACCTTTTGATATGATAAATCTTGTGTTTGGTCGATTACACAAGCGGTATATGTTCATATTAATATAGAAAAAAGGAGGGAAACGGGAAATGTGTCAAAGTATAAACGACCAAATGGGGAGTAATTACAACTCAAAGCCGCCATACGATCTTCAATGAAGAAACCCCAAACCCAACGGCAGGTCGGAGTCGGCCCCTAAATAAACAGTAATCAAGTTCAACGAAATAAACATCATCCTACACTCCTATAGACATAAAGAAAACTAACTAGAAAACAGACAAGACACACAAAGGCTTAATAAATTTCCTGACTTAGGACAGGCGCAAACCTGCTGCGGCGGGGTTAAACTAGTTTTATTTGGCCCAAACCTTCCCCCTTTAGCTAATGTGATAAATAAATATATGCCTTTTACAATATAATGAGTAATATCTACAGTTTATTAGGTTAACCTATTAATATATATATTTAGTCGTCTGAGGTACATACTATACCTGTCCATTATACTGGGCTTAATAAATTACGTTTGATACTTCTGTGTGAGTCGAATCATCGGTGTTGTGACATCTATGTCAACATCGCCTTCACTTCGTCCAATGTTTCGGAAAGTATGTTAAATGGGACGGAGACTCTTCTTCTGCATTAAAGATTTTGGAACATTGAATACAATTTTTTACTATAGAAATCGCTATTTACATTCAATCAAAATTATGATCGGTATATATTTTACTCATGTAAGACATTCGTCGTCTTTTTATCTCATTTCGCTGCGTTCCACTCGAGAAAAGACAGAATTTACTACATTCGTGAAAAAATATACTATAAAAAGCTATCATTCTCCGATCTCTACCAATTGCATTTTCTTTCCAGGATATTATCTGTTGGCGGAGGCTAAGGGACACAATATGCAGACTGCTAGAATTCTAAGTCCATTAATTAAAGCAGGAACATATTGTATACGATTCTACTATCAAATGTATGGTGATGATGTACGTAAGTTAAGACTGATGACTAGAGTAAATCATGTTGACACACTTCTCGAAGAATTGGAGGGAAACCAAGGAAACCAATGGCATATGTATTCAAAATCATTTACCTTCTCTACAAATGTAACTGTAAGTATATGTTCGTCAATTTCCGAGTTGGTGGGGAGAGCGTTATATACCCGGAACAACTTACACTGCTATTTTCAAGATACTGCGTTAATTTTGATTGTAAATTTCTTGGAAATGAGTATACAGTTCAGTGATGTGGAAGTTTGACTATTTGGAAATGTACAAGATATGTTGAATATACAGAGGTAATTCGGAGTGTGTCGATTGATATTTTGGATGAAAAATTGATGAGATGATTTGTTTGGTTGCTCCTTTTATGCACTTTTTGTAATATTCGTAAACTTTGATTTTAATTCCTCTTATGGCCATGCTTTACTTGTCCTGTATTCATCTTAGTTCGCCTCAATGAAGTTGAGTGGTACTATTTTCGTCTACGTTAGCATCCGCTTACACGTCTGCGTTTGCGTCAGATGAATATCTTGGTAACAATGCAGGGTAGAATCATCCAACTTTGTTTACAGATGCCTCTCTGGATGATTAACTGCCTCCAAGTCTCTTTGATCTATATTTTCTGCTTCATTGCATTGCATTCAAATTTATATCCGAGTTCATATCTCAATTATTGTTATTAATGTTAGGATCATATAACATAGGCATGCATCTCCTGAAATAAATCAGCATCCAGGCAAAAAAATCACTTTTACCTTATTTTGATCACGACCGAGTAACAATCAAGTTTTCGTCCGAGTATATACCTCAGTATATGCAGTGCATGGTAGGATAATCTAACCTGGCACATTCATGCCGCTTTGACCAACATTTTCCGCATCATTCAAGTTTATCTTCAAAGTTCATCTCGCAGTTCATTTGCATATACCTCCATCGTAAGTGTGCCATAAAGAGCTCGGAAAAATTTATAATCGCATATATTAGATGTACAGTTCACAACAACATATTACATTAATTTGCACCATGTCAACTTATCCAAATTGAATTTATAGTCAGTATAAACTGAGTATAACGTAAATTTATCATATTTTTAGTAATGAATACAGACGTTTTGAATATATGATACAGTGTATGACTTTCATTCCGTATTCACACTATGACGTCATACCCTTTATCGCATACCCTTTATCGCATGGATTACCCTTTATCACACACCCTTTATCGCATGGCTAGACCTGTATCATACCCNAAAAAAAAAAAAAAAAAAAAATAATTCGACTTAATTTTAAAATGAAAGTGGGGGTAAAAAATGGGGGTTAAACAAATTTTTCGGGTGAAAAAAAAATTGGGGGGTTAATATTTTTTTGGGGTAACTTAAATTTATTTGGCGTGATTTTTTGGTGTCCATTTAAAAATATCTAGCAAACCTTTTTCCTTTACATGTTAGATTTTATACCAAACTTCCAGTCCTTTCCGCCCATTTTGAAATTGTTTTTTTTTTCACAAAAATACTTTCATTTTCTCTTACCGATTTCATTTTTACAGTACTTTTGGGATAAAATAGTCCTCTGTTTAAATATACGATAAACTGTATAATACATGGCAAAATCCGTTTCACATGCCGTATCATCCCTCGACCAATATCATCCCTCTCGGGCTGATATTGGTAATTGGTGATGATACGGCATGTGATACGGATTTTGCCATGTATCATTCCCTATATATCAGTTTTGAACCCTCCTGTAGCATGTAGATAAAGTACATAAGCAATGATAGAATATAGAGTACTTTCACATGAGACAAAGTCTCAACAAATACATGATTAAACCAATCAATGGAACAACGGTTTTATTGTTGTTCTTTATCTTGAAGTCACCATAAGGCCTTCAATAGGGCAACGTTACATCCATGTATCTTCACTTTTTGTTCATTGATGCGGGGTTGTCAACAAGCATAAAATTAATTGACAAAGTGTTCTCACAACTGTTGTCATCCATTGCCCGACAAAAAGACTCATAAAAGACAACCACAACATATAAACAACCACAGGGCAGTCAATTGCAAGGAAACCTGGTATAATAAAACAAGAGATGTGGGCACTATAAACAGGATGGTCAGAATATGATTTGGAAATTACAAAAAAAAATAATAATAAAATGCCAAATTTTGAAAGTATGATAGTGTATCTGTATGAGATATTCTCTGTCAAGAACAAGTACATCATAACTGAAATGTATAGAGAGAATACATCTTTCGCATGGGGAATCTTTTTACGGATTCCACATTGCAGGTGTGCACACTGAAGTCTTAAAGTAACAATGAAAGGATATGGAGTAAATGCTTAAGAGACAAAGTCTCTACAAATACATGATTAAATCAAGCAACGGAACAACGCTTTTATTGTTGTTCTTCATCTTGAAGTCACCATGACATGAGGCCTTCAATAATGAGCTATGCTCATACTTCATCGTAAGTTCAAGACGGCCCCTAGCACTGGTTTGAGCGGCTTACATTACTGAATGTCGAGGAACGCTACGTCCATGTATCTTTGCTTTTTTCATGGATGGTTGTCAACAAACATAAAATTAACTGTCAAAGTGTTTTTACAAATGCTGTCATCCGTTGCCCGACAAAAAAACTCATAAAAGAAAACCAGAACATAAAATCAACCACAGGGCACACATTGAGTCATTGCGAAAAACTTGGTATTATAAAACCGAAAATGTTGGCACTATAAACAGGATGGTCAGAATAAATTTTTTAAGTTACAAAAAAAAACGCCAAAACTTGAAAGGATGATATATTAGATATTCTCTCAAGAACAAGTACACCATAACTGAAATTTATAGAGAGCATACTAAATTAATGCCACTCGTATTCAAACATCTAAATTCCGTTGATCATACTTAAATTTTGTCTATTTCAGTTGGTTACAGAAGCTATCATGGGAAGATCAGACACTGGTGATATAGCTATAGATGATATATATATGTACGACGGAAAATGCATCATGTAATTTATGTGGTTGTTATTTTTGTACATAAGTGTCGCACTCATCTGTATCTTCCTGAACATTTAATTGGTTAAAACGATCACATTTCATTCCATATCAGACTGTTTATTTGCAGTTTAGGGGAATAACTGTAGTTGTGTCCAAATAGTTTTTAAAACAATAAATTTCAACATAAACTTAATACATATGTTAGTCACTTTCTTTGTGGTTTTCATCATAAGGCCTCTAAAAGTGTTGAACAGAACAGTACAAGAAAAATAGTGTCATGTAGATAAAAAATCAGAAACTCACATCTTTCAAAATTACGTTTTGTCAGTTTCTCCCCTTTCAAGATTGTGGTCATGGAGTTAGTAGTCTACCTGTATTGGGTTTTATTCGTATGTTTATTATACTACAGGAAAACTGGACAGATGAAGTGGAGGCTTGGGTACCCATTAACCGGTTAAACCCTATCGCTGGCTTTTGCTAGTGCCGGTATCAAATCCGGCTGTCCCGAGTTCCTATCGTTGTTTTTGTTTGTCTTTTGTCTTGTTTGCGTTTTCCTGTGTAGTTCCCTGACAGATTGTGGCATGTGACTGTAATTTTCATCCATTGTAGATATTTGCTGTTATCCCCCTTTTCACATAATGTAAAATTAACAAAATAAGAAAAGAAAACAGTTTATGACCAAAGAAATTTATTTTAGGGATACGTAATTGAAGGTGTCGTTTTGTTGTCATTTAACCATGGGCTGGTCCATCATAATCAAATTTATCTATTACAGCGAATCATTGGGTTACATATACGAGTGCAAATACCTTGACTGTATCCTCTGCTTTGTTCTAATGCTGGTTTTACATATTTTTAAATTTCTACGGAATCATAAGATATCAAAATAAAGGTTCCAAGGTTCATGTAGTGTGGAAAAAACCTTGTTGAGGCAAGATCTTTGTGAAAGTACAAGAAGATGCTGAAGCAAAATCTTTATCTTTTTGTGTCTGATTTTGTCATTGTCCATGGATTGTTCGCTCTTTTGATTGACGGTTCGGTTCTCTTTTACTTATGAGAGATCAGCGCTCTGACACGATTATACAAAAAACTGCGTTTGTGGGTGTTTCATGTTTTTGTTTTTCTGTGTCCTCGTTTTTGCAATGTTATTTTTGCAATTACTGCATATTTGGTATTTGGTTTCTTCAATATGACTTTGTGTATGTTTTCATTAACAACTGTTGCTTGTCGTTGAATTTCGCACCAATAATATTTATCAAACCAAAATATTTTAATTTTGTTCAACCTGATATCTTTGTGCTGGTATTTTTCATGAATTTTCTGATTTTGGTGATGAGCCCATAGTACGTGTACTAAGTTGTATATCAAGGAAAGGATTTATATAAAAACTTAATCTTTTCATTGGCATTTTGTTTTGTTTATCATTCGTATTTGTGCTCTTAATCATGTCGATATAATTAATAAATAAGTGAGAATGGAAACTACAGTGCAAAGAGGAAAAGCCAAAAGACAATAACAACATCAACAATACAAAGAAACAAAGTCATAACACAAGTATGACCCAGAAAAGAAAAATGGGGAAACATATTCATATGAGCAACAATGAAATAATGTTTGAACTAAGTTGTTTGTCGTATTTGATGATGAATTCTTTAGGATGATTTGATTTTTAGATTTATCTTAATGCAATACATACAACTTTACAATGCATTTTCGGTAAAAAAAAAACAAAAACAAAAACAGTAACCATGAAATCAAGAATAGCCATGCAAAAGTTGTCACTTGCCAAAAAATGTGTGCAGTTTCTTTTTACCAAAGTTTGATAGAAATATTCTAATAGAAAAAATGAAAGGATATGGAGTGGATTTTCATGTCTAATATCTATTCCACAAAATGAGCGACTTGTCTGTTATACTGTCGAGCACGTAGTTTAATCAATGGTTTTTAATAGATTAAAAACACTGTCTCAAAAGGTACTAAATCAGGGATGTGTTTAGCCTTTGTTACTTTCATCCCTCCGGAAATTCTATGGCTACATCATTACATCACTGAAATGTTGACGTGTGGGTAGACAAAATGAAAACGGACATTTTCAGCTAGATTTCACGTCTTCATGTATTTGATATTACTGGCTTCAGCTTGACTCTGAATTTGACTTACTAATAGTGTGACGCGTGCCACTAGTGGAGGGACATACTATCCCTTTCAAAGCACCTGATGTCACGATTTTCATTGGAGGTCACACTATAATTGCTTTAGTTTACAATGTCGTGTTTTCTTTTTCCGTGCCTTGTGGCTGTCTCATGTCATTGTTTTGTCTTTGTTATTCTGTGTTCCCGTTTTGTCATGTCTTTGGACTTTGATTTTTGTAATCACATTCCTTGTTCCTTCAGTATTCTTCTGCCGTTGTTTTATATGTATACCCTTTTAAATATGAAATTAATTACGAAAACAGCGAAAAACTGCAGTTTGAATAAAATGTATTATAATTGAAGACCTCAAGGAAATTATAAAACAAAATGGATTTTTGTCAGTAAACTACAAATGCCAAATTTCACCAATCTGTATCCCAAGTGCAAATTAGAACAAAATAATTAGAAGACCATAAGTGAGTATACGAAGGTAAAGGTCACCTGGCATAGCAGACCATTATTCACAACGTAGTTTTGTCATTTTCGTTTGCATTTTCATTGAGCAATGTGAGCTGAAACAATTCTGACCATGATGTCGTTCAATTGAAATTAAGAAAAAACCATCAAATAATTTTGAAGGTTTAAAACACTACATCTTGAAATAAAGACATCCACTTTTTTTGTGACGAGAGTGTGCACATTTTGACGTATGAAACACAAAAGTTAACTAGGATTCTTAGTAGGGTAGTACATGTTTCCACTAAATTCATACCAGTTTATAAAATTAACCAACAAATGAAGAAGAAATATAACTGAAATTTTTGGAAATAATACATCCCTGATGACATTCGCAAAGCACGGTTTCCTAATACACAGATATGACGACAACTAGAATACAAATTTAATAACAATGGACTAAATTAATTTTGGAAATTTCTTGCGACAGAAAACCAGAAAGAGTAGTTTAAAGGTGATAACTGTCATATGAACATGAATAAGATTATGGAGCATTCATAATATGGTCAGTTGTAATTAATCTCCTCATGTAGAAAAACGATAACATTCGTACTTTTTGGATATATTTCAAATTTAACGCAAATCAATTGAATGATTCTTGCAATTATATATGAAGTCCAGAAATGAGTGATTTGAAGAAAATAATTTGTATTTTTGTATCTTTGTCACAAATACAAAATGTAACCTGAAAATAAAAGAGGTTCACAATTTTTATCTGATTATTCGTGGAACGATTGGTATAGCAAAAGTTACAAAAATATTTAACTTAGCATAGCATTTTTTGTTTTGGCAATATACAAGCAGTGATAAAGGTACTTATTTTTCCCCATTCATTTAGAACTCCATAAGCGTTTAAGTATATTCTTCACTATTATAACCGGAAATTCTCCTCTCGAATTTGTTTGAAGAATCAAGTGTGCTGCTCTCGCGGATGACGTGCAACTGTGGTATACTGTATACCAATCATTAACGTTTTACCAAAAAATCATCATTGAACGAAATATGAGCTACAAAAAATAGAAACATAAATAGAAGAAACATTTGGATTCCAAGTACACCCCAATCATACTAGAACTCGGAACGCAGAGGACTCTGTCAAACGCGGAGCCGGAGGAAGTCACCAGCAAAAAGGTAAGTTCTAGTATTTTGTTATATTCTTCCCACTAAAGCATACCTTTCATACAGATATCAAGGGATGATTAAGCTTTGTCGTCTTATAATTTTTAGTAATTTTGAGCATAAAGTATCTACGCTTTAAGCATTTGAACATCAAAATCGTGTCCGATTTATGTAAACAATGAGTTTAAACAGCAAATATGACCTGTTCGTATTTTTACCAAAAATAAATATATACAAATCATGATTAATCAATTCCAAACTATCCCTCCAATTTTCCGATCCTTAGTATCTTTCAGTATTTTCCGACGTTTGAAACAGGTTGGGTTGTTGAAAAATGAATAGTGCCAAAGCGAAGTTAAAAGTATTTTTGTTGTGTAGAACTAGGCGCTTGCATGTTTAGAACGAGAAGCCCTTGTCAATAAATGCTTGATTATCCAAAAAAATATTAGCTGAATCAATCTTCGTTTTAAATATTCCCCTTCTATCTATATATATGTAAAGTAAACAAATAAAGTATAATGCAAAGTACCTTTAGTTCGAAGCTACAATTATTTAGTGAAGTTTTTTAGTCCTTGTGTATATCTCTTATTTCCCATCGCATGGAGACATACAGATTTTTATGATACATACAAGTTAGGTAAAATGTTAGTTTGATTGATTAGGTACAGTTAAACGTCCAGTGAGCAATATTACAGCTATATCAGGATGAAAACAAGTTCATAAATTAAAAAAAAATGTAAGAAGAAAGAAATATGGTGGAAAAGACAACTGGTGCAACGAGTTTTGATTGCCACTGGAAAAGTAGAGAAATGTGTAGGGGCAGGGAATGTAGCCTTCTATACCACACAAAGTGTGTCTGCCCTTTTTAAAGGAATATAGAAGGGCTCTTTTATACTGCATGCAGCGTGGCGATTCTCCACACAATTTATGGGGATATAGAGGCTTTTCGTGCGTTCCTCTAACGATCCGTAACAAGTCTGATTAAGTACTTGTTGAAGTAAATTAAGATATTCATGTCACGAAATTTGCATAGAAACGTGAACAAGTTGCTTTTTTAGGAAAAAAAAGCAATGGCTGAACCGGAGAACATCTTTATTTGAATTTATCAGCTCACTCATATGTTCTGGTGTGGGATGCAGGTTTACTTTCCTATAGACCTTGCTAATTATTGGGATCTAGCATTTTTATCAAAAAGGAACTAATAAAAGCCCTAAGCTGTTCGACTAGGAATAAACGATCTCCTATCAGTCCACAGGTCATCCAAGTCGGAGACATACAATGTATATTCCCTCGTCTCTGTCCAAGTTAAATAATTAAAAGGTTCATTATAAGAAACTATTTTGACACTATATTATTATTTGTCCTGTGGTTTTCAACATGATTGAATTACTGAGTAATGTTAGTTAAGCATAATTTGTAATCCGTTTCAGGACAGCAATAAAAAAATTAACAGCACCAATACTTAAAATATAAATGAACGTTTGTGCTAAATCCAGAGTCTTATTGCTGGGATCTAGAACGGTGGGACTGCAAAGAAACGTTATTTAAATCTGAATAGAGAAAAATCTGATAGAGTAGAGGCACTTCGTAAAATTAAGAATTTGAGTTGGTCCCATTGTTTCCTTATAGATTTGTCTCCTTAACTTTCAAAAGTTGTGATGCTGTGACTAATTCATTGTTTGCTTCTTTATCTTCGACTGACAGTTCCTTTTTAAAAAGATGACAAAATGCTACACTGTGTATGAATATTTGTATGCTTAATTTCAAAATGACATTTCAAGGTGAAGAACAACAATAAAAGCGTTGCCCCATTGTTTTACTTTACCATGAATTTGTGGAGACTTTGTCTCATGTACATTTACTCCATATCCCTTCATTGCTTATTGTTTCTTTGTTTTACACAGATGCTGACAAAAGATATTTACGTCACAAACCGTGAATTGGGACAGGTTTATTGAATTGGTTCTAATTTCTAATTTGAAAAATATCAAACGCCTACGCCATAACAACCAATAATGCATGGACCATTGGATTTTTAGGGAGTGGCTTGGTTTTTGTCTGAATTTCTGGCCCTGAATTTTGTTGGACTTAATTCTGCGACCAGCACCTTGGTTGAAAAAATAAGCTGATCTGTGTCTCATCCTGTCCATTAAAAAGCCTTGCTCAGCAAATTTTTCTTTCATATTGTATATGGGTAAAAAATAATCTGGCCTGCGAAGCGGCAAAACAAATTAAAAAAAATAGATAAATAAAATACATTGAAACCACAGGCCATCACCTTCAATCAAATATTCCAAACTAAAGGACTCTTATAAAGTAAAATCTCGAAAGCAGTTTGTCATTTTAAAAGAGTAACAAAAAGAACTAGACACATCTAAATAGTACCAAAAGCTTGAGTCAAGAATGTCAAGAGAAATCAAAAGAAACATATTATACTTAAATTTTATTTAAAAAAAATAATCAGGTATTTTTAAAAAAAAATCTGGTACTTTGACCTTTTGCTCCAAAGAGGCTGCATGGAAATGTTAACGGATATAAAAAATGATTACTGAATATGCTATTTTCTCACCGTTCATTGAAGATGTTATGGTGGCTTTGAGTTGTTATTACTCCCCTTTGGGTCGTTGTCTCTTTGACACATTCCCCGTTTCCCTTCTTTTTTCTATCTGTATTTTGTTAGGGAGTTTTTTTATAAAATGCACCATATAATCTTTTTATGTGCAAATACACAAAGAATCCCCCTCTGGCACCTTATTCTGAAATGGGTTGGATCATAAAGCCCAAAACAAAAATAATCCTAATTCCGACGTTTTGCATTTCCGCAAATTGGCATTACGTTTCCGGAGAAAAAGATATTACGTTTCCGGAAAAATATACATATTACATTTCCAGAAAAAAAAATTACGTTTCCGCAAAAGAAGTATCTTACCATTGTAAAATATTTTGCGACTTTATATCTACACTTGAATTTTAAGCTTATACAATTTGAAAAAAAATATAGACTACCGCTACATGCTCCAATAAAATTTGAAAGTGAAACCTTTTTTCCATCTTTGAACTCGTGACATTCGCAATATTTTTGTGCAAAAGTATCAAAAACATGAAACACGTACTATCATAGCCCACAAATCTTTATTGTTTTGATACTTTTGTCAGAACTTTGATTTTGTGGATCAAAAAGGAGAACATATCTAACCATTATATGTTAACCTCATACTTATATTAAATTCTAGGGTTAACACATTCAAAATTTTAACTGGATTTATTAGTGAAGTCTCATTAAACTAATCCCAATAGTGTGGATCTACCCAGTACATTCATGCACAACTTTGACGATTTAGCCTTTTGAAATAATGAAAGCTATCTGATTAACGAAATGTATAAAAATTTCCGGAAACATAAACTTTTTATTTGGGGAAACGTAATAATTAACATTTGAAAAATTTGCGAAAAAGTGATGCGCTCCTTAATTCAACAGTCTTGAGAAGAAACATACTATTTTATGATGATCCGACCTGCTCCATATCAATACAGCGAATAATGCAATAGCAAAACATTTTTTGGTATGAAAACTGAAGCCTTGTATCATTCACCACCCTTTGCTTAAAGTATAAACAACAAAAAATCTACGCAAGAAAGACTGAAATTATGCATAAAAAATATCAAAATAAATAAAAACAATTACAGTTTTTATTTAAATTCGAGTTTGATCAATACCAACAGAATATTATATCTGGGTAAAAATTATAAATCAAATTAATTTGAAGAAATAAAATTTAGGATTATACATCTTATGATTTTTACATATTCATGTTTTATTTTAAAATATTTAAATATAATAACATAAAAATTACAATTACTTATTACATACTTTGTAGAAATAAAAGCGTTTTTGTTTGATCAATATGACCGGAAGTAAACTGTCCATATTTTCACACCCCAGGAAAATAATAGGTTATTTTATGCTCCTCGTGCATCTCAGACAAAATAAACGACTTCCGGTCCATATTGGCCTGGGCAAATAAACGACTTCCGGTCCATATCGGCCTGGCATTTCTAAATGTCGGAAGTATGTAATAAAAAGTTTAATACATGTGCATTTCCATATTGACCTGATTATCATCCCTCGACCCATATTGTCCCTTGACTTCGTCTCGGGCCAATATGGGTGTCTCGGGATGATAACCAGGCCAATATGGAAATGCCCATGTATTAATCTGTGTTTATTTTGCTTTAAAACGAATATTTATCATCATTATCAAACTATATTGCTATAACATATAACTTTATTATATATAAACCATCTTATTTTTTACAGTAATTTTATATTTAAAGGATGAAACATTTACAACATATGGCCAACCTATTATAAGTAGCATTGTACATAAATATATATTTAATGAACCTTGATGAATAGATTAGTGCAATTAGCTAATGACTATATATTACAGGTGATTTAATTTCCAAACTCAAGATAAGTCTCCAGAGGACAGTTAATTCCGTATCAGTTCAAGTCCTTTCCATATTTGATTCTTTCCTTCTCAAGTTACCCATTTGCAAGAAGAATTAATGACAGATAAAGTATGGCTGAACCGTGAGCGGTTCAGCCAAAAATTGTGAATAAAGCTTGCACAAAGCTGAATATGTCGACCGGCCATTGATTTGGCTTTTTTGGGGGGTGCTCTTTCAGATTTTTACAAATATTTAGTTTATTCTAATGATATTTTATTCCCGCTGAAGAAACATAGTTTGCCAACGAAATATGTAGAAACTAAATTTGCAGTAATTTCGGTATTTTGTTATTTGACCTTTATTTTCCGTTTAATTGACTTTTTGTTGAAGTAAGAGTATGAGTTTAGATTAGTGTATGGCAGGATAATCTAACCTTGAGGATGCATACATCTCGTATTAACCGAGATGGCTGCAACAGCAGAACGTTCTTTGTCATAGCACTCAAAGAAGTGCGTAAACCTGTTCTCCATTTATGGAACTATCCTATCAATTACAATCCGACCTCTGTGGCATGTTCATTTGGGAGATAACTCTCAGACTTATATCATTACGAATTTGCATGTCAAAATGGTAATAGTTATATAGGATCAAACATTCATACTTCGGCACAAAAAACACATAGAAAAAATGCGTCTTGTATTTTAAAGTTTGTCGGACATGAAAAACGTCTTTAGTTATAAAACATTTTTTCTCCGCCTTCAACAATGCCTTTTAATATATTTCCTCAAGTTCAGCTGAACAAGTATCCGCGTTCGAACTATTCATTTTTTTAACAACCCGACGTGTTTCAAACGTCGGTTACACAACACTGAAAGATACTTGGGTTTGGAAAATTGGAGGTATACTTTGTATGTATTTATTTTTGGTATGAATATCATGAACGGGTAATATTTGCTGTTTAAACTTATTGTTTACACAAATCGGACATGATTTTGATGTTCAAATGCTTAAATCGTAAATATTTCATGCTCCAAATTACTAAAAATTATATGACTACAAATCTTAATCATTCCTTGATAACTGGATCATAAAACCACAAAGAAAGGTATGCGTTATTGGGAAGAATATGACAAAATACTAGAACTTACCTTATTGCAGGTACTTTCGTCCCGCTCTGCGTTTGACAGAGTCCACCGCGTTCAGAGTTGAAGTATGATGGGGATGAAGTAAAGAACTTCACAATCTGATCTCTCATAAACTTTGATGTCAACAGTACTCATCGGTCAAGATCGACTCCATCACTGTAAAGGTATCGATATATATATATATATATGATACTCAAAGAACGGGAATGGCTATATCTTTGAATCACTGAACGAGAATTTGTATGTTTATGATTCACAACATTTAAACGGAAACGCCGACAAAAATTGGTACGTCTTAGAATCCCTGAACGGGAATTGGTATTTTTTGCAGCATTGAACGGGAATGGGGACTTTGAGATGGATGTATGTCTTTGATTCAATGAATTGGAAATGTTGCGTCTTGGACCAGCATCAAAGGAAATCATTTGGAAGACCTAAAGATGAATTAAAGCTAGCAGATACTAAAAGCCTAAACCAGGTAAAGACAGAGACCTGAACGAGGGTAATCTTCCCACGTTTTTTTTTTTTCAAACTAAAGAAAGTGCAAGTTTCAAAACGAAACTTTAATTGGACTATGTGTCCACAAGGCGAAGCAAAGAACGGGGATTGATAAGTCTTTGAATAACTAAATATCTTTGAATCACTGAACTTGAACTGGTACGTCTTCGAATCACTGCACGGCCTAAACCAGGTACAGACAAAGACCTGAACGAGGGTAAACTTCCTACGTTTATTTTGTTAAACTGAAGATAAAGTAAGTTTCAAAACGAAATTTATATTGAACTATATGTGCCCACAAGGCGAAGCAAAGAACAAGGGGAAAATAAATAAATTTACTTTAAGTTTCACTGGTTGTAGTATATTGTTGATGTAGTATGTTACTGTAATTATAGCTTCTTTGAATGTAGTATGTTACTGTTATGTCTCCTCGTCCGCGAAACATTTTGTTTTTAATTTTTGAACTAGACTTTAGGGTGGTCACTCATCAGGTTTTTAAGATTGTGTGAAACTTTCAGAACTCTCTTTTTAAATCCACCATGATGCATTTGAAAATTTTGCACACTAACCCCCACTTTTGTTTTCAAAATATGCATTCATCTTTTAAAGACTTATGACAAAATTCGATGAAATTTTCATATTGTCTAAACGCAAAGAGAATGAAAAGTCTAGAGAACTTCGGTTTCTAGCCAAAATTTCAGACGTTATATCTCAAAAACAGGCAACCAATGGCCAATCAATATTTTTTGCTTAAAATGATATACGATCAATGTTTTTTTTTTTAGCTCACCTGGCTTAAAAGGCCAAGTGAGCTTTTGCCATCACTTTGCGTCCGTCGTCCGTCGTCCGTCAACAATTTCAAAAATCTTCTCCTCTGAAACTGCTGGGGAATTGTAACCAAACTTGGCTTGAATCATCTTTTGGGTATGCAGTTTCAAAATTGTGTTCGATTAGTCCGAAGATCAAACAACATGGCTGCTGTTACTAAAAATAGAACATAGGGGTAAATTGCTGTATTTTGCAAATAACTCGAAAACTGTTACAGATATCAAAAATCTGACACGTAGTAAAAATAATCAGCATGGCAAGATCTACCTGCCCTGCAATTTTGAAGAAAATCCAAGCACCCGTCTTAGAGTTATTGCCCTTTTTCCGTAAAATGTTCAAATTTAATTATTTTTATTTTTTATTTGAAAAACTATAACAGATATAGGTCAACTTCAAATTGCAAAAATGTCCAGCATATCAAGATCTACCCACCCTGAAATTTTGAAGAAAATCCAAAAATTCTTGTAGGAGTTATTGCTCTTTTTTTCACAGAATTTTCAAAATTTTCATAATTTTTGTCTTTTATTTCCAAAACTATAGAAGATCAAGGTTAAATGTAAATTGATAAAATGTTTACCATGCTGTGGCGACCTCAAAACTGGTGTTGAAAATTGTTCGTTGATCGCCATTTTCAAAATGGCCGCCAAAAAAGGCGGGAAAATTCAACATTGGCCGATTTCAATGAAATTTGGTTTCCAAATAGATATTGATGTTGCGACTTCAAAACCGGTGTTGAAAATTGTTCGCTGACCGCCATTTTCAAAATGGCTGCCAAAAAAGGCGGGAAAATTCAACATTGTCCGATTTCAATGAAATTTGGTTTCCAAAAAGATATTTATGTCGCAGCTTCAAAACTAATGTTAAAAATTGGTCTTTGACCGCCATTTTCAAAATGGCCGCCAAAAAAGGCGGGAAAATTCAACATTGTCCGATTTCAATGAAATTTGGTTTCCAAATAGGTATTGATGTCGCAACTTCAAAACTAATGTTAAAATTATTCGTTGACTGCCATTTTCAAAATGGTCGCCATAAAAGGCGGGAAAATTCAACATTGTCTGATTTCAATGAAATTTGGTTTCCAAAAAGATATTGATGTTGCGACTTCAAAACCGATGTTGAAAATTGTTCGTTAATCGCCATTTATAAAATAACGTCTCGACTTCAAAACTGAGGTCGAAAGTGGTCCTTAACTAGAAGGTTTTTTTGTAAAAAAAAAAAAAGGCTCGACAAAGAAATATAGTAAAACATGATCAGACTTTAAATACAGTGATGGTGTTTGAGCTAAGAAAAATTGAGAGACTGAAGATCAACTGTATAACTTCCAATGTTACCTTGATTGTGGCAACTGAAAGCTAGGTGAGCGATACAGGCTCCTGGGAGTCCGGTTAAAATCTTATAAACATAAACTTGAGGACTGGCTATCCTAAAAATATTTGACATATATATCGCGTGTCATGACGACTTCGTGTGACCTTGATCTTTGTGATTAAATAACTGATTTTTCATTAATATTATCATCTCCTGACCAGAACTTTTTTTCTTTCAACCAAGACATTATATATTGGGCATGTGGGGTGTCCTTTTGAGAAGGTGTGTGCATACTATAATGGATGTAAGATGAACTTTACTTTTAATCTTGAGGTCAAATAACTGACTTTTTTGTATGGTTTATCTGGGCCAGATCTGTTTTTGACTAGACATATGCAGAACGTATTTTGCATGCATGCTTGTCATTAAGAGAAGATGTGTTCTGTACTATATTTGACATCAGATGACCTTGGCCTTTAACCTAGAGGTAAAATTACTGTTTTTTTTTTCATTTACATTAGCCTGTCTAGGCCAGAATAAATTTACTTTTACTGCTAGACTTAAGGATAGTCATTACTTAGGTATTTGAAATTGTCAATTGTCTCTGACTTTTGGATTTATACTGCCAAACCTGGCACATTTATTCTGTTAATTTATTTATGGAACTTTATCCTTCAGTTACACAGTCATATTCATTTATTACAACTATTGATTTTTAGCGGACTATTTTTCACGCCGAACCAAGGAATCACATGGACACTTTCCACGAAGGTTACTTTTGTTTGTGGTAAACCACGATCGTATGTATTTAATTCAATCATCATTTGTTTATACAAACTCTTCAACTGTTCGGATAATAACATTATTATTTCGTTTATCTGTCGATTGTTCCAGAATATATGAATTTTATATGAAACCGTATACCGGACATTCCAATTCATTTGTGCATTGCACGGACTTTACAAATTTCACCTTTCAACAAGTAACTTTAATTTTAATATCATTATACACAATGAACTTTCATTAATAATTATGTAATTTATATATTTATTATCGTTTAAACCCCGTTATTCAATCTCGATTTGCTACATTGTAAATTTGTGTATTATTAAGGTCTTTCCCGACTCCAGTCGGAAAGACCTTATAGTAATTCTTCTGATTATTATTATTTTTCTTGTTCATCCGTAAGGTCTCTGTACGGAAAACCTTTCGACGTATCATTACGAAACTTCGCGCACTAACTGGATGTTGAAAATTCTCCTTCGAATTTAGGGTACGGACGAAATCTATTTTTAGTAACAGAGTTATCTCCGCAACTGCGGTTTTTCTTGTTATCAGGTAAACTCAGAAACCGTAACCGATATCAAAATTCTGAATGGAGGAAAATGTTTCATTCATCATCAGGATGATTTATCATGCAAAAAATTTTTTTGGGGTCGCGACCCCGGTTACACGTTTTTGACCCCTAATTTTGTCGATCTCTCAAAGTAATCGGAATTTTATGAAATTTGGTATCCAGGTTCCTTTATTTGGTATCCAGGTTCCTTTAATGACCCTGATTTCAAAAAAATTTTCGTCTGCCATTTTCAAAATGGCCGCCATTTGAAATTTTGTTATCGCGATATCTCGGAAACGATAAAAGAATTGATGAAAACATTATATGGCAAAAATGTTCCTTTCATTGAAATCTACATTTAATTCAAAAGAAAGAAAACAGTGCGACGAACAGTTTTTGAGTTATAGCCCTTGACGCGTTTCGGTAAATCGGTTTTTGCGAATAACTTTTAAACGCTGACAGATAATGTAGTAAACATATATGTTTAAAGTGATCGGCATGAAAAGACCTTCAATTTGAGTACCAGGTTGAAGGTCATCGGTGACCTTTGACCTTGACCTTTGACCTTGTTAGCATATATACTCAAAAACCGTAATAGATGGCTGAAAAGTTATATCAGCAAAAATGTTCAACACATCAAGAGCTACATTTGTTTTATGAGGACCCAAGCTCTCCGATGACTCCCTGAAGAGTTATTGCCCTTGACGGGTTTGGGAAATAGGTTTTTTGCGTAACTTTTATTCCTTTACAGATAGCATTGTCATGTAACATATCAAATTAATCGGTAAGAAGAGACCTTCAATTTGATCCCAAGGTCATAGGTCATCAAGGTCATCGGTCAAGGTCATAGCCAATTTTGGGTTTTTTTTAATGCAAAATCTTAAAAACAATTAGAAATGGCTACTCTAATATATTGGAGACAATGTACGTCTATCAAGATGATTTTAAGCATATGACATAACAAAACATAACATTGACTGGGAAAGACCTTGCAATTGTTCTCTGAACAATTGTCTTTTTAATTATTATTATTATTATTATTATTATTATTCCGTAAGGTCTCTGTATGGAAAACATTTTGACGTATCATTACGAAACTTCGCGTACTAACTGGAAGTTGAAAATCCTCTTTCGAAATTAAGGTACGGACGAAATCTATTTTTAGTAACAGAGTAATCTCTCCAACCCCTGTTTTTCTTGTTAGCAGACAGACCCAGAAACCGGTACCGATATCATAAATCTGAGGTGGGGTAAATGTTTAGTTCATCCTCAGGATGATTTATCATGCAAACAAAAATTGTTGGGGTCGCGACCCCGGTAACGCGTTTTTGACCCCTAATTTTGTCGATTTTTCAAAGTTTTCGGATTTTGATGAAATTTGGTATCCAGGTTGCTTTAATGACCCTGATTACAAATCTGGGCTCAAAAAACGTTTTGTCCGCCATTTGAAATATTGTTCTCGAAATATCTCGGAAACGATAAAAAAATTATGAAACATTATACTGCAAAAATGTTCCTCTCATTGAGATCTACATTTAATTCAATAGAAAGAAAACAGTGCGACGAATGTTTTTTGAGTTATAACCCTTGACGCGTTTCTGTCAATCGGTTTTTTGCGAATAACTTTTAAACGCTTACAGATAATATAGTAAACAAATATGTTTAAAGTGATCAGTATGAAAAGACCTTCAATTTGAGTACCAGGTTGAAGGTCATCGGTGACCTTTGACCTTGACCTTGTTACCATATTAACTCAAAAACCGTAATAGATGGCTGAAAAATTTCATCAGCAAAAATGTTCATCACATGAAGGGCTACATTTGTCTCATTTGGACCCAAGATCTCCGATGACTCTCTGAAGAGTTATTGCCCTTGACGCATTTCGGAAATATGTTTTTGCGTATAACTTTTAAACATTCACAGATAGAATGGTCATGTTACATATCAAATTAATCAGTAAGAAGAGACCTTCAATTTGAACCAAGGTCAAAGGTCATCAAGGTCATCGGTCAAGGTCATAGCCAATTTTTTGGTTTTTTTAATGTAAAATCTTTAAAACGATTAAAAATGGCTACTCTAATATATTGGAGACAATGTGCGTCTAATCAAGATGATTTTAAACATGTAACTTAACAAAACATAACATAAAACATAACATTGACTGGGAAAGACCTGCAATTGTTCTCTGAACAATTGTCCTTTTAATTTTATATTTGTAGTTTTTACCGTACATTTTCCAGTAAATATTGTGACTGAACTGGTGTATTGTTCTGCCGGCCCTAGCCCCGACTTACATATTTTAGTTAGTGTCGATATTTTGATTGGGGGTAAAGCTAGCTGTCGCCCAGGGGCAGCATAGTAAAAAGATCACAACCTACCAGCGAGTGAAGCTTCGGGAAGTACCGGTACTGTAAGTCACAACAATTGTGAGAGCATATCAGCCGCTGACGATAAGGCAAAAGGGGGTACCCCAACCCAGTGGACCAAGGACACTCCAGCCTTTGAGGACACGTTCCCATCGGGCACCAGCCCAGAGACAAATGACGATATTCCAACTACGGTGGGCCTTCCCGCATTTAGGACACGCAGTCTTAAGGAGAAGGGCGAGGAAGCCTACGTTCAGAGAAAGGAGAAGTACTCTCAAGACCGAGAATTACTTTGGTCAAGGTGCAACGCCCTGATTCAGGAGACTCACTATCCACCATCAGAGGTGATAAGGGCACTGGAGCTTGAAGAAAACATCGTCCAGGCATACACAAAATGACGAATATCTTGCCTTCCTGAGTGCCCAGAGAACAGACATGGCCAGACAAGAACTGAAGGTAGTTGAAATCCGACACCGGATGTATGAGACAGCTATAACAACTTTACGGGGTGTAAGCCAATCCCAAGATAACAAATCGAGTTCAAAATACGACCGTAGTGAAACTAACTCGCAGGGATCCAAGGCTTCAAGTTTGGCCAGAAGGTCACGAACAAAAGCTGATGCTGCAAAGGCCATAATTGCATTTGAACAGAAAAAGGCATTGATGGTTCAACAGGAAACCGTAAGGAAGGCACGACAACAGGCTGAGAGAAAGGTACATGAAGCTCAACAAGAGGCCGAGTGGACCCGGAAAGAGGCAGAACGACAAGCACAATATGAAGCCGAACTCACAATGCTGGACATGCACAAGGAAGCAGTCAAGCTTGACGTAGAAACCCGTGCATATGAGCGAGACGAAGACTAGGACGGAAGATCACAAGGGCTTCCGGAAGAAACCGAAAACCCGCTAAAAAGAGTAGCAGACTTTGTAAATACCAATTTACATAACACTCCCGAGCACGACGAAAATCATGAAATTACCGGGAATAATCCCGTGACAACTAGTTCTCAAACAGTAACTCAGAGTGCTCCTGACCAACAACAAGCTAGATTAACAACTCCTGTAAGGACCACTACTGTAAGGTTTAGCCAACAACAAGATACGGAAACCCAACATGGCTATAGCGGGTATCCACGCATCACTTCAACGCCGTATCCACAGCATCAACAACATGACGATCACTGTTATGAACCTGTACAATCACGTTTGAATCGGGAAGCTCCCGAATTTAGACCAGCAACACCAGTAATTCCAGAACGGACCTTTAACACTATTGGACAAGGGTACAGTTTACCAAGCCAGTCGACCGGCCATCAGCCTGACAGCTCAGTTACAGCTATGACAAACTTCATGTTGCGAAAGGAACTACTCTTGGAAAGTTTGACAACCTTCAACGAGAGACCAGAATCTTATAATATGTTGAGGGGAAATTTTGAGTATGTTGCCCATGAGCTCCAGATATCAGCGAAGGGACAACTAGATTTACTGGTCCAATATCCTGGACCGGAGTCCACAGAAGACACACAGAGTTTGCGTAACTTGACGACCTTCAACGAGAGACTAGAATCGTATAATATGTTGAGGGGAAATTTTGAGTATGTTGCCCATGAGCTCCAGATATCAGCGAAGGGACAGCTAGATCTACTGGTCCAATATCTTGGACCGGAGTCCACAGAAGACGCACAGAGTTTGCGTAACTCGACGGCCGATGACCCCTTAAAGGGCTTGAATACACTTTGGAAAAGGCTCGACATCAGGTACGGTTCTACAGCGATGGTGGAGCATTCATTGAAGAAAGTTAGACAGCTTTCCAAAGATTACGAATAGATCAGTTGTCAAACATTTTGACAGAGATCGAATACACCGAATTGAAACCTCGATTTCAGAACCAACTTGCTTGTTTTGATTCAACGTGGGGGATAAATCCCATTGTAAACAAATTGCCATATGGGTTACCGGACAACTGGTCGACAAGGTCGTCAAAGTACCAGGCCACACATCACGTAGAGTTCACTACCTTTACGGAATTTTCCGCATTCATTAGGGAGATGGCTGAATTTAAAAACAATCCAGCCTTCAACTTTGACTTAGAACCAGTTGTTACAAATCAAAGAAGGAGTACGGCGGGGAGACCCCCGCACCCAGTGCCAAGGTGAATGTTCACAAGACGAATGTAGACAAACAGACATTTCAAGCTAATCAAAGTGGTCAGTCGACACTTGAACGCTGCATCATTCATAAAACCAAACATTCATTGAATGAGTGTAGAGGTTTCAAAACAATAGCAATTGAAGAACGAAGAAAGCTCCTGAGAGAACACAATGTCTGCTTTAAATGTTGCGACTCTGACAGCCATCTGAAACGGGATTGCACTTCTCGTGTGAAATGTGGAGAGTGTGGCAGCGATAGTCACGCTTCAGCCTTGCATCTTTATACAAAAAGAGCTACGGATAAACCTAAAGGATCCCCAAAACAGCATGGCGGGGAGACCCGTAGTAAATCAGAAAATCAAGACTTTGATACAGAAGTCAGCTCAAGATGTACCCAAATATGCAAGTCGAACTACTCTTGGAAGTCGTGTGCAAAGATCCTGCCTGTCAATGTTTTCCACAGGGACAACCCGGATAAAGTCATCAAAACCTATGCCATAATCGACGAACAGAGCAATCGTTCTCTAGCTTCACCTAGCTTTTTTGACATCTTTGAAGTAACAGATAAACCGGAAAGCTACACAATGTCTACATGTTCCGGCAAACAGACAGCGTATGGAAGGCGTGGTGACGGCTTTATTGTACGGTCTCTGAGTGGAGATACAGAAATGAAGCTGCCAAAACTGGTTGAATGCAATTACATCCCAGATAATAGGGACGACATCCCGACGCCAGAAATTGTGGATGCTTATCCGCACTTGAAAAGTTTAAGACGTCACATATTACCAGTAGATGAGGCCTGTGAAATCATGATACTCATCGGTCGAGACTTAATTGAAGCTCACCACATCAAAAGGAGCATTTATGGATCAATTAAGGCACCATACGCACAGCAGTTAAGACTAGGATGGGCTATTATTGGCGAAACCAGTCTTGACAAACAACACATCCCCCGAGAAGTGAAAGTAATGAGGACCCATATCCAACCGTCGGTAGAGCTTCTATACTTAGACCATGCCAGAGTGGGTTTGAAATTAAAGATGACCCGATCTTTGAGATATTTGTTCAGACCAAAGACGACGTGAAGATCGCTATGTCCCATGAAGATAAGGTTTTTATGAAGACCATGGACCGGGATGGGAATTGGGAGGCACCACTCCTGTTCAAGCCAACAAAACAACCTCTTCCTGATAACAGGTCACAAGCAGCCAGACGAGCATTGGGTTCATGGATAAGATACTAAGCAACAACCATGCAGAGATTGCACCTCCGTTACATCAAGATGAAGAACGTTTGTATTTGCCATTGTTCGGGGTATACCACCCCAAGAAGCTCGAACAGATCAGAGGCGTCTTCGACTCATAAGCAAAGCATGATGGTGTATCACTCAACGATCTAATGCTCACCGGACCCGACTTATCTAATAGTTTATTGGGTGTCCTTATCAGGTTAAGAAGATAAATGATTGCTATAACTGGTGATATACAGCATATGTTCCACTGCTTCATAGTGCGGGAAGATCACCGGAACTATCTTCGTTTCTTCTGGCATGAAGACAATAACTTTGACAAGGACCTGATTGAGTACAGGATGAGAGTACATGTGTTCGGGAACAGTCCATCCCCAGCCGTGGCCACAACAGGCCTCAGAAAAACAGCCAAGGCAGCAGAACAAGAGTACGGAAATCACGTGACAAACTTTGTTACCAGGGACTTTTATGTAGACGACGGTTTGACCTCATATCCGACACCGGAAGAGGCTATCAAGGTCATGAAAGACACACAGGACGCCCTAAAGAAATACGGGAACCTATGTCTTCATAAAGTAGCATCTAACAATCCTGAGGTAATGGAAGGTTTCACGTCAACCGACTTAGCATCTATTCTGAGGATTTGGATCTTAACACAGATAAAAAACGCTGCAACAAAGCCTTGGTTTGAACTGGGACGTGAACACAGACAACATCCTGTTCGTTCTGTCAGACGACGAAAAACGAGTAACTTGAAGAGGGATACTATCGACAGTCAATAGCATCTTTGATTCACTGGGATTCCTCTCTCCCGTAATAATCCAAGGAAAATTGATACTTAGGAATCTAGTTTCGGAAACCGTAGATTTGGACGAACCGGTTTCAAAAGACATAACGTCAGAGTGGACAGCATGGAGAGATAGAGCTCTGGAAACTCTCCGGATCAAACGACCGATGGTACTCCATTTAAGCAAGGCCAGAGTGCGTGATCTTCACGTGTATTCTGACGCATCTGAAAAAGCAATCGCTGCAGTAGTCTACTTGCGAACAGTCAATGGAGATAACGAAATTAATGTTGGCTTTGTTTTTGGAAAGGCAAAAGTTGCTCCTACCAATGGAAATACAATCCCGAGATTAGAACAATGTGCAGCCGTATCAGCGGTCGAAATAGCCCAATGTGTGCTAGACAACATAGATGTTCCAATTGACACTGTTACTTACCATACAGACAGTAAAGTGGTTCTTGGCTACATCAGCAACGAGACCAGACGTTTCCATATATACGTTGCCAACAGCGTGGAACGTATCCGGAAATATTCAGACCCTGACCAATGGAAGTATGTTCCCAGCGAACGTAACCAAGCAGATTCAGCAACAAGATCTGTATCTGCTCAAGATATCAGCATCTGTGAGTGGTTGTTGGGGCACGGACAGTTATTGGAATGCAACGATCAAAACACGACAGTTGAAACACATAGTTTGGTAGACCCTGACAGTGACCGGGAGATAAGAACGAAGACTAACGTTCTAAAAACAGAACTTGATCTGGTTCGCCAAGAACCGGAAACCAAATGGTTAGAAAAATACTCAGACTGGAATAGGTTGAAATCTATCGCTTTATATCTGCTCCGTTTCATACGAAACTGTAGGAAAGATACAGCGGCAGATAATGTCCAAGATGAGAAATTATCAGCAGAGATGGTGATAATCAGAAGTGTTCAGATTGAGGTATATGGTGAAGAGATTGACCACTTCATGAAGGGACAGACACTCCCAAAAAGAAGCCCGCTTTTGGGTCTCAACCCATTCTTGGACAATAACGGCCTTCTAAGAGTAGGTTGGCGCATTGTTCACTCAGACCTGCCATTGAAGGAGAAAAGACCAATTATTGTTCCTGGAGGTCACCACTTATCAACACTGATAATACGACACTGTCATAAGCAGGTTAAGCACCAGGGACGCCACTTTACAGAGGGCGCTGTTAGAACATCAGGCTTTTGGATAACAAGTGGGAAGCGCCACATATCTTCATACATCCATGAATGTGTTACCTGCAGAAAACTACGTGCCAAAACAAAAACCCAGATAATGGCTGATCTGCCAGAAGACTGACTGGAAGTAGTACCTCCCTTTTCCAATGTGGGTGTCGACGTTTTCGGTCCTTGGACCGTAGTCACCCGACGAACACGAGGTGGACAGGCGAATTTCAAACGCTGGCCCATACTGTTTACGTGCCTTGTAACAAGAGCTGTGCATATAGAGTTAGTTGAAGAGATGAGTTCGTTTGGATTTATAAACGCTTTGAGACGTTTCACCGCAATCCGTGGTGAAGTCAAAATATTTTGGTCTGACAGAGGGGCCAATTTCGTTGGAGTAGTTAAAGGCCTCCATATCCAAGCCATCAATGTGGAGCAGGGACCAGTCAAACACTATTTGAAACATTCGAACACCGTTTGGGTATTTAACCCGCCACATGCTTCCCATATGGGTGGAGTCTGGGAACGAATGATCGGCGTACAAGAACTTGACACACGATGTGTTACAAACCTTCATGGCCGAAGTGAGTGCAATCATCAATTCCAGACCACTACTGCCTGTTTCAAACGATCCGGAAGCTCCACTGATTTTGACCCCATCGATATTGCTCACTCAAAAAGTAGATTATGTCTTTTCCCCGGAGAAGCTCGGGGAATTCAGCTAGAAAGATCTGCTCTTGGCGGAATGGAGGCGAGTTCAAGCCTTGGCGAAGACGTTTTGGGCTCGTTGGCGAAATGAGTATCTGCCCCTCCTTCAATCAAGGCAGAAATGGACATCAACAGCAAGAGATACGAAAGAAGGGGATGAGGTCTTACTTAGAGACAAGACCGTGCATCGAACCAACCGGCCCCTGGGAATTATCACTAGGGTTTTCCCGGAAAGAGCATGTTGGGAAGGTAGAAGTACGGTTTTTATCCGAAGGGAAGGCCACAGTGTTCACCAGGCCTATCACAGAGCTGGTTCATCTGGTCGACTGTGATGAATGAACCGGGTTGTTGGGTGTATCCGAAGGGAAGGCCACAGTGTTCACCAGGCCTATCACAGAGCTGGTTCATCTGGTCGACTGTGATGAATGAACCGGGTTGTTGGGTGTGTTTCGACACGCATACTGCTCCTTTTCCTTTTCAGCTTATAAACGTAGCATTGTATGGTGTGGAATGGTCTGATATGGTAAAGAATGGTATGGATAATGGTGTGATATGGTGGTGTTACCCGTTAGACGTGAATCCGACCTTCCGATGTGAGGACAGTAAATATGTATAGTGACACTTATTTGTTTTATGTGACACTTCGTTTAATATGAATTTCCGGAAGAATTCCGTGCTCACGTGAGCAAGATGACCGTCCAAGAAGATGGACAAGTATTATTAACTGTGTACATATATATTCATTTTATATAGTTGGATTACTATGGAATTAACTGTTTCATTATCTGTGATATATTAATATCCGTTTGTGATTGGGATTTCCCGTGATATTTGGCGAACTCAAGTCGTATTTATATTTGGATTATGCGTTCCACAAAACTTTATTGGGTTATACCGTTCATTACTATTGTAACTTTAACATTCATGTCTGTTATGTGATATCAAAGGATTGAAATCAGACGGGGAGTGTACTGCCAAACCTGACACATTTATTCTGTTAATTTATTTTTGGAACTTTATCCGTCAGTTACACAGTCATATTCATTTATTACAACTATTGATTTTTAGCGGACTATTTTTATAACAATCATTATTCCTCCTACGGTGCTCCATAGTTTATACACCTGTTTTTATAGATGTTTGATTTAAACTTCCTTTCACGCCGGGACAAAGAATCACATGGACGCTTTCCACGAAGGTCACTTTTGTTTGTGGTAAACCACGATCGTATGTATTTAATTCAATCATCATTTGTTTATACAAACTCTTCAACTGTTCGGATAATAACATTATTATTTCGTTTATCTGTTGATTGAATTTTATATGAAACCGTATACCGGACATTCCAATTCATTTGTGCATTGCACGGACTTTACAAATTTCACCTTTCAACAAGTAACTTTAATTTTAATATCATTCTACACATAATATAATTTTAATTTTAATTAATAATTATGTAATTCATATATTTATTATCGTTTAAACCCTGTAATTCAATCTTGATTTGCTACATTGTAAATTTGTGTATTATTTCATATTTGTAGTTTTTACCGTACATTTTCCAGTAAATATTGGAACTGAATTGGTGTATTGTTCTGCCGGCCCTAGCCCCGACTTGCACATTTCAGTTGGTTTCGATATTTGATTGGGGGTAAAGCTAGCTGTCGCCCAGGGGCAGCATAGGATTTATTTTATCCACCATGATGCATAAGAAAATGTACACACTGACCCCAACTTTTCTTTTCCATTCAATTGAATAAGTCATCATTTGCAAAAGCATAATACATGCTATGGCAATAAACCATAATTTCATAATGTAAAAAGATGGATAACAGGAAACACCTACAATGGCTGAAAATTATAATAACATGCCACAATCTGTCATGGAACTATACATGAAAAACACGAATAAGACACGAGACAAACGTAGAAAACAATAGGAACTCGGGACAACCGGACTTGGTACCGGCACTAGCAAAAGCCAATGGTATGGTTAAACCGGTTTATGGGCACCCAAACCTCCCCTTTATCTGTCCCGTTTCCCTATAGTATAACAAACATACGAATAAAACCCAATACAGGTAGACTACTAACTCCATGACCACAACCTTGAAAGGAAAGAAAACACAATACGTAATTTTGAAAGATTGGTCAAGGGGTGCTCGCCGCTAAACTGCCGGCTAGCTCAAGGAGCCTAGTCTGCAGGTAGAACACTGTTGCACTACGGTGTGTGACATAATAACACATAACTAAAATAACACATAAAATATTGAAAGCCTCGCCCCTTGTGTGCCCGAAAACCTATTTGCGGAGTTTCATGGAAATCATAAGACAATTTTTGGGAAAAACAAATAACAAAATCCTAAGTTTTTGTAAATTTTGTTTCTGTATATGGCTATTTTGACAACTTATGTCTCTTCTGTTTAGACCCGCCGAATCAATATTGAAAAAAAATTATGAAGGTCATTTCAAGTTATCATACGACTTAGAGCTAATTGTCAAAATATGCACTTTTTTATATAAAAGTTTCCCCCAAAATTGTTCTTGGATTTTTCTTAAAAACAAACGAGAGCCTCCTTTGGTCAAGTCCAACTTTAAGTATCAAAATTATTTAAATCCCTGAAGGCAATCTAAAGTTATCTACGACATAGTTTAATTCTCAAAAGATGCTAATTTTTTTTCTCAAAAATCATTTTCTTGTGGTCGTTACAGTGACTTCCTTGATAGAGCTCAATTGCTTACAAATAAATTACTTAAGCAAGGGTACGTTACAAAAAACTTAAAGTCGTCACTACAGAAGTTTTACGTTCGACATCACGATCTTCTGGATCGTTATGGGATATCTGTTTCCGAGATGACGACAGATCTTTCCCTCTACAACTAAAGTTTGTTTTTCCTCTATCGGATTCGACTTTACTACCGGAGTTGACATGTTCAACACGGCGGGTGTCTTATAAGAAGCTGAAGATGCTTACTCTACCGGTACATCTGATCTCACCCATGGTTTTTTATCGGGTCCGTGTTGTTCATCTGTATGTGTGTCTTCATTTTTCTTTTTTGTACCGTACCCAAGTGGTGTCATTGTTTCTTAGTGTGTCTGATTTTGCCGTTGTCCATGGATTGTTCGTTCTTTTTATTGACGGTTCGGTTCTCACTTACAGTTCTCAAAAACTAAAGAAAGCTTCCTTTGGTCAAGTCCAGCCTTGAGTATAAAAAATCCCTGAAGATCATCTTAAGATATCGTACGACATAGAGATTATTCTCAAAATATGCACTTTTTCATATAAAAAGTTTTTTCCCAAATATTCTTATCAGATATTTCTCAAAAAACGAAGGGGAGCTTTCTTAGGGCAAGTTCAACTTTGAGAAAAAATATCATAGAAATCGGTGAAGACAATCTTGAGTTATCGTGCGACATAGAAAATGCTGATGGACGGACGGACAAGCTGATTACCAATAAATTCACAATATGAGACCTCAGTTTCCAAGCACCATTTCTGATAGTTAAAGATTTTAATTTTAACATGTTCAGTTATTCGGGTAAATAGGCCAAGAAATATGATACCGTGGTGAAAATTCACATCATATTCAAAATATCATTGCATGTACATCTTTAAAAAACATTTGACAAATTTGATTAAATTCTTGATATTACTTCATTGGAATTGAAAAGTTTAATGTCTTAATGCAGGGTGAAAGAAAAGCCGACAGAATTTTCCCACCAAACTTTCAGACGCTTATATCTCAAAAACGAGCACAATGACCTATCAATACTTATTGCTCAAAATGATATATGATCGATGTTTTGATAAATAAAAATATTGATAAAAATATTAATCTTAAGACCTTGGTATTTTAATTTGCATCAGGAGTGACCATCCTTAAGATATTTGAAGTGTTTGAAGATGTGTTACATGCCATACTTATACATCATATGATCTTGACCTTTTAAATTTTTTGTCAAATAACTGCATTGTTTAAGTTTTGACGGTAACTATTTTATCCTTGACCTAGACTACATATTTTCTAAAATCTCTAAAGCTTTTATTTAAGACTACATATATTTAACATGTGGGTATTTCATCATGACAAAGTTTGTCAAATAACCTTCATATGATTTTGACCTTTTATTTAATTAGGTCAAATAATTGCGTTACTTTAGTGTTTACTAGAAGTTTCTATATTATTGTTTAGATATAAATATGACTTATGTGCGAATTTTCCTGTTTTTTTTTTCTTCTTAACATATTTGGAAAATCTTCATTATATTTGTCAAAATATGAAGGGGAGATAATTATATGTTTCAGTTTTTTTAAACAACTTATCCTAGTTATCGTAGTTTTTTTAAACAATCGCCCTAGTAAAAACAATTACACCTAGTTATTTTAGTTTTCTGCCGACGAAGTAAAAGGGAAAAGTAGAATACCTACATTTGATTCTCAAAATCTAATTTCTCATATGGATGCATTATCATACTTTCAAAATTTATTTTTTGTAAATATCAAAGTGTTATTCCGACCACGTATTCATTGTGCACACATCTCGTTATAATGCAAAGTTTTCTTACTTTTGGCTCGATAACTTGCCTGTGGTTATATAGGTGTTATGATTGTCTTCTGTTAGTCTTTTGTCTGTCAACGGAAGACAGGGATTGTAAGAACACTTTGCCAGTTATTTTTATGTTTATTGACAACTCCACATTTATGGACAATGAAGAAAATGGATGTCTCATTGCTTGACAATAAGCGATAATTTCCGCTCAAACAGGTGCTAGGGGCCGTCTTGAACTTACTTTGAGGTATGACCAAACCTCATTGTTGAAGGCCTCATGGTGAATTGGAGATGAGGAACAACAATAAAAGCTTTGTTCCATTGATTTGTTTTTACAATGTATTAGTAGAAACTTCGTCTCCTGCTTCCAAAATATGAAAAATTTTGGGTAATCTATATTTCACTCATGTCAAGAAATATTTTCTCCGTTTTCAGTCACTGGAATGACATCTCGCAAAGCAGTGTATCTGTTCTTTTGGTATTATTTTGTTCTAAGTTGTTCCGACACTTCTGCCTCAATATAAAAACTGCTTCTATAGCAAAAATTTCGTTTCTTACTATAGGTGCCATGTAATATTAGTCAAATATGATGACTACAGGCCTAATGGATTTATCTATAGCTGGGAAGTATACTTTCATCTTTTTTGTCAATTGACACAAATAGCTGTTCAATATTACTCTAGAATACTATTATAATACTACATGAGTGCATTTAAAGAAAATAACTAATACATTGATGTAACTACATTGGAAAACGAATATCAAATCAGCAGCCCGGAATGTAAATTTCAGAATCCAAAGGTCATAAATCTGTCAATATACAGATGAAACAGATGAATACAGTGGAAACATTACGAATGCAAGGAATAATAAAGAAATTAACAGAAACGTCTCAAACAATGTAAGCCTCCATCCCCGACCTCCATAGATACCGTGAATTACACCATCGCATGTAAACCAAATAATCCAGTCGTTATATTTCGTTTCACTCTGATCACTCCATTAATGCCTGAATCCATTGGCCATTGAAACGCTCAGCATCGTAATGCATCATGGGTAATCCCGCGAAAATATGAGATGATTGTTTGACGTTTGGGCTGACACGTGGAATTCAGGTCCTCGAAAGTAGATAGACTGAATACGGAGAGAGTCTGAATTTACTGTTTTTATCAAAATTCTAACCACTTAAAAATACTGAAGCTTCATTCCGTGTATGGCACTCGGTAGATGTCCTTGGTACTGGATTTGGCTTCCTATTTCGATTTCTTTGGTAATGAGTACTTCTTTTGTGACAACTTTTGGATTATGACTTTCCATATTATTTGATATTAATGCTGCTGATGAGAGGTAACTCCTTGAAACACGTGTACAGCATAACGAAATTTACAGTTTTTATGCAACATCGGTAGTTTTTTGTTATCTGGAAAACACTTCAAGTTTAATTACGAATCTGCCCAACATTTAACTCGTCAAGCTGCAAGTAGAAAATGTTTATTAAAATCTGGGCTGTTTTAGTGTCTGAATCTTGTTTCAAGTGTATTTTCTCATTTGAGAGTTATATTAGCCACGCTATCGGTCAGATGTCGTATTATGAATGCAAAATCATATACTGAAAAGGATTAAGTTGAGGAACTGTCATCTAAAGCTTTATAATTTATTGTCAACCAAGAGAATTTTCTTTTCAAAATATAGGGTACACTTTTTATAATTAATATAAAAAAAGAAGGAAATGGGGTAAATGTAAAGGAGACAACCTTCCAATATTTACATATTTCAATATTTCATTTAATCAAGTAATACAAAAAACTAATAATATATGTAATCATAATCGATTTCAGGACAAATTCTCTTTGTGTTGTATTTTGTCGTTTCCATTTTGGGGTCCTCTATATTCAAATGATCACACTGCTGTTTTGCTATCACATTGAGAAGTTCCTGGTAAAAATCTTTTTGCTTTCCCTTGTTATAATCAGGGCAACGATGTGGATTCCCATTATAAGTACGCGAATTAGACACTTTTTGGCATTCATTTGTTCCTTTACCTTTATTTCCTTTCTTCTTTCCTTTATTTTTTCCTTTGTTTCCTCCAGTATTATCATTTACTATCTTCTTTATTTCACAATTGATTGTAAAAGGGCGGTTTCCTCGTCCGTGCTTTGAATTGTCTTCAATGCCTGTACATTGACAACCCGAAGGATCGGAATAGTGTACTTTCACACCAGCACGTTTATACCTATAATGTGGAATTCTGCTAGGACACTGGCAAATATTAGAATTTCCCCAACAACAACCTTTCGCTTCACATTGCCACTTCTGACGATTAATGGCTAGAGATGATTTACCCTGCTGTCGATTACGATATGTTAGACTTCTTCCATAAGACCCAGTTCTTGGTATCCTGTTTCTTAATCTAAAAGACCCAGATCTTCTCTTTTCTGGTCCAAATATCCACCAGGCTTCGCTGTATACCACAAGTAGAAGAAAGCTAAACACCAATAAAGGTCGGTAATGCATTCTGTTAAAACAAAAAAGTTAATAAAAGCAATAACTTCATTTTTATTTATCTGAAATTTATAGTATGATCCAGAATAATACTGGATATTTTGTTCAGGGGGATTCTGGATATTACTGGCATTCAAAGCTGAAAAAGTTTTTGGTTTTGTTATTTTTAATTTATAAAAACATAAAAAAAGCATTTTGATTTATAAAAACTAAATACTAAAACAGTAGAATGACAAATAACATAAATCTAATATTACTGTTTATTTATTGTAACAATTGGTGGAACTTTGTGAAATTTGGTAGAGCAGGGAATTTTCGATTTACGACAAGGGCATCGCATAGTGTTGCATTTACCAGAGTTATTACAAACTGTGGCTGTTATACTGCCATCTTCCAATGAACGATTTTTTAACATTACAATGTGTTAAATTTCAGGCAATGTAACAGGATCAACTGTATTTAAACCAGTTATAATAAACTTCTCAAATCAACAAGATCAGTATCAGAAAAATAATTTTTAAGCATGCCATCTTTAGAAAAAAAATCATATTCCAATATTTTTTGTAAAATACCTCACTAGTGATCAAATATCTGTAATACAATTAGACAATAAATCTTATTCTTTCGAAATTAATCTTTCAATTAAAAGACCACCAAAACAGTGGAAGGGACAAATAACTAATTATGTCGCACCTGACGTAGTCGGGACGACATATTATTATTGGTCCGTTTCTTTGTTATTATTAAGTCTCCCAAACGAAGTTTGTGAAGACTTATTGTTTTTGGCCCGTTTCTTATTATTATTAAGTCTCCCAAACGAAGTTTGCGGAGACTTATTGTTTTTGCTGTGTTTCTTTTTATTATTATTATTATTATTATTATTATTATTATGTCGCACCAGACGTAGTCGGGACGACATATTGTTTTTGGTCCGTTTCTTGGTTATTATTATTATTATTTTCCTTTATTATTATTCTTTCTTCCACCTTTTTTTTCAGGCGATATCTCAAAGATGCCTGGACAGAATTCAATCATATTTGGTACAAAGTTGGAACACTATCTGAAGTTGTGCAATCAAGAAAAATTTTCATCAAATTTGCCGCCATTTCCAAGATGGCCGTACGAATACGAAAAATTAGAATTCGGTCCAATTTCAACTAAAATTGATATTTTCTCAAAGATGCATGGACAGATTTCAATGATATTTGGCACAAAGTTGGACCACTCACTATGAGAAGATGTGCATGCACTACCAAAATTTTCAAAATGGCACTGGTTGCCATGGAAACGGCAAAAAAGGCGGGAAAATCAAAGTGCTCAGAATTGAATGAAAATTTACAGAAAGTTTGCTTGGGAAATGGGGGAAAGGTCTCCGATGTCCAAGACTTCAATATGGCACCGGTTGCCATGTAAACGGCAAAAAAGGCAGGAATTCAAAGTGCTCAAAATTGGATGAAAATTTACAGAAAGGTTGTTTAGGACATGGGGGAAAGGTTTCTGATGTTCAAGACTTCAATTTTGCACTGGTTGCAATGGAAACAACAAAAAATGCGGAAAATCAAAGTGCTCAGAATTGGATGATTAATTGATTTTTTTCGAAAATTGATTTCTAGATAGATTTTGATTGCTGCAAACAAGATGGAAGCATCGAATTGGCTGCCAGGGGCGACATCAGCTATTGCTTGCAATTGCAAATCTAGTATTATGTCGCCCCAGACGTAGTCGGGACGACATGTTGTTATTCCTTCGTTTCTTATTATTATTATTATTATTATTATTATCATTATTCCAGCCAAAGTTTGTCCGGTCAATTACTCAGCGATGCATGATCAGAAGTTCATGTTCTTGACATAAAGTTGGATCACCATATGAAAATGTGCGTTTTAATATTTTTTTTTTCAAAATGGCCGCAATTTCCAAGATGGCTGCCAAAATACGTCAAAATTTCAACTTTGTCGGATTTCAACGAAAATTGATTTCTAGGTAGATTTTGACGCTGCGAACAGGATGGAATCATCGAATTGGCTGCCAGGGGCGACATCAGCTATTGCTCGCAATTGCAAATCTAGTTATGTCGCCCCAGACGTAGTCGGGGCGACATATTGTCATTGTTCTGTTTCTTCTTTTTCTTCTTCTCCTTCTTTGTTATTATTATTATTATTGTTCTTCCACACATTTTTGTCCGGACTATTTTGAGAGAACGGTTTGATGTAAGGAAGTGAAACTTGGCAGGAAGTTAGATCACCATAACGAGAAGTGCAGGGTACCGAAACTTTTTTTCAAAATTTCCGCCATTTCCAAGATGGCCGCCAAAATACGTCAAAATTTCAACTTTGTCCGATTTCAACGAAAATTGATTCTTAGGTAGATTTTGACGCTGCAAACAAGATGGAAGCATCGAATTGGCTGCCAGGGGCGACATCAGCTATTGCTTGCAATTGCAAATCTAGTTGTAATTGCTTTTCTCTTTTATTTTCTTCCAATGACTTTTGTCCAGCTATTTTCTCAAAGATGCCTGGAAAGAATTCATTCATACTTGGCTCAAAGTTGAACAACCATGAGAAGATGTGCATGCACTAACAAAAATTTTCAAAATGGCTGCCATTTCCAAGATGGCCGCCAATTTACGTGAAAATATTGAGGATTCAATATTTCAGGAACTGCTCTGCAGAATTTGTTCATATTTTGTATAAACATTTAATAACATGAGAGAAAGGAATTCATGAAAAAAAAAATTGCAAGATGTCCGCCATTTTCAAGATGGCTGTCATTTTACGTTAAAATATTGAGGATTCAATATTTCAGGAACTGCTTGGCAGAATCTGCTCATGTTTTGTATAAACATTTAATAAGATGAGAGGAAGGAACTCATGCGAAAAAATTTTGCAAAATGTCCGCCATATTCAAAATGGCTGCCAAAATACGTTAAAATTTCAACATTGTCCGATGTCAATGAAAATTGATTTCTAGGTAGATTTTGACACTACAAACAAGATGGGATCATAGACTTGGACGTCTTGGGCGACATCAGCTATTGCCTACAATTGCAAATCTAGTTATTATT
>MJUU01040600.1:108632-139036 GCA_002080025.1 Modiolus philippinarum
TTTTTTTTTTTTTTTTTTTTTTTTTTTTTTTTGTCCTACAAAAATTTATTAGTATTTTTGTCCATATCATATAACTTTTTTTTCAAATATACGACGTATGATTTTTATCAACCCTGCACTTGTTAATAATCAATTATAGGGATTAAAGTGAATTTTAGGCACATTGATTTTCATCATATACTTACCGACAATAACATATCATATGGCGAAAATATGATTGAAAATGAGGACTATTTCTTTTTTCACTGTCAAAACGAAAACAAACACAAAAACTCATTTACAAAGGAATTTTACATCCCAATTAGAAATTTAAATCCCAGAGGGAAACAATACCTCATAATTTCACATCTAAAATAGTTTATAATCTTCCTGTCTAATGTAACTTGTTGCTCCTTTCATTCAAAAGTCACTTGTACTAAGAAGATTGGACTTAACAAAGACGCATAATTTTGTTTTAATAAATTTATATTTAGTCATTTTATGCATTGTACGTTTTTTGTTTCAATGTATGGCCTGTGTTCACATAGTGGCGACATATAGGGATCACTATCCGTCGTCTTGCGTCGGAGGCGTCAGAGGCGCCGACGGCGTCATCGTCGGTGTCACAAAAATATCTGTCGCATCTTTCTCAGGAACCCCATATTCCTTGCTTCTGTATTTTGGCATGAAGCATTCGTATGGGGACCTCTACCATGTGAGAGAGTTTTGAATCTCTGGAATGCCCACTTCCTGTTTGACGGAACTTTGAAAATTTTTCACTTCTTGAAAATTTCTGTCACATTTTTCTCAGGAAGCACATATTCCAGGCTTCTTTTATTTGGCATGGAGTATTAGTATGAGGAATAGTAACGTTTAAGACAGTTTTGGATCGCTCGTTTGACAGAACTTGGAATATTTTTCTCCCCTTGCAAATTTCTGCCACATTTTTTATCTCAGGAACTAAAT
This sequence comes from Modiolus philippinarum, assembly GCA_002080025.1. Classification (NCBI taxonomy): domain Eukaryota; kingdom Metazoa; phylum Mollusca; class Bivalvia; order Mytilida; family Modiolidae; genus Modiolus; species Modiolus philippinarum. Next base: position 109,578 of record MJUU01040600.1, read on the forward strand.
ATCCTAGCCTTCAGAAATATGGCATAGAATACCAATATGAGGACCTATACCGTGAAATAGACTTTTGGATCTCTGGAATGCCAACTTCCTATTTGACAGAACTTGGAATATTTTTGCGTTATTACGCAGACGACTCATGTCTTCCTTGGAAGACTAACTACTGAGTTAAATTTTTATTGTTTGTAATTTGTATGCTGTCGACCAATAATGGGTAAAAAAAGAGAAATAAGGAAGAGGTTTTTAACTCTAGCAAACATATGATTCTGTATAACTGAGTTAAATTTTTATTGTTTGTAATTTGTATGCTGTCGACCAATAATGGGTAAAAAAGAAAAATAAGGAAGAGGTTTTTAACTCTAGCAAACATATGATTCTGTATAAATGGTAGTGTACCAGACTGTCATATAGTTAATTAAAGTTTGAAAACCTTAAATTGTTGTTCCATTTTATCTTAATTGAGTTGCATGAATTGACGTGAGATAATATTTGCGTTTTAATTTTGTAAGGTACTATACAAACTGGCTCACACAGAATCATGTAAGAGGGACCTTGCTCTTGACTGGCACGAAAAGTAAGTTATATTATCTTATATTTTTCTGTGCAATGTAAAGTACATCGTCATCGCTCATTTTGATTTTATTACAACTTTTGCAAAGAGATATATCTTATTTTTGTTTCAATCGATCGAGGGTTAATTTTAAAGCAATATGAGCTGTAGATTTTTTTTATTACTGATTTCACAGTAATTCATCATTTCAAGTCAAAATTTGCAAAAAATTGTAGGTTCAATTCTAGTTCCTCGTGTAAACATTCAGAAAGATTCAAAACTTAAGAAAATATACTCTGAATTAATATTTTGCTATAGCAAAAAATCAATTCTCGTGACAAGTTGTATGCTTGCAAACTCAGGTCACATTTTCCTGAAACATGGGTGACGGAAATTATATTTACTTACAGGTAGGTGTGTATCATTGTATATACCGGTATTACAAAAAAAAATAAAATAAAACGCAATCTTTTTTTTTGGTAACTTTTCATCTAATACATTTGTTCATTGAAAATGATAGAAGATAGAAGTGCAGTTCAAATAAAAAAATGGTCATCATATCAAGGTCCTTCCATTTAAGAGAAAACTGACCACCCATAGAGATATTATTGTCCCTTTTTCTTTGACTGTTCATAATTTTTCTACGTTTTACTTTTATTTCTAAAACTAATTTGAGAAAGAAGTTAAGTTTAAATTGCAGAAGTGTTCAGATTATCAAGGCCAACACTTTCTACATGTGTCTCTCATGTTGCATCTCTCCCAAGGTAGCATAGTTTAGCGTGGGATCCTATGGGAAGATCTCTTCCTCTGAAACCACTTGAACAATTTTGATTAAATTTGAACATAATAGCCCTTAAGTTGTTCTCTTTAAGTTTGTGATTTTTATTTTCCTTCGTACTTGATCCAAGATGACAGGCAGTAGGGACACATACTAGTAGTTTAACATAGGACCCTATTTGGAATTGAATTAGAGGATCTTCTCCTTTGAAACCACTTGTAGAAATTTGATTACATAGGAATATAATAGTTCCTTTGTTGCCCCCTTTAAAGTTTATGATTTTTAGAATCCTACTTCATCCAGGATGGTCACCAATATATGAATATATTATCAGATACTGTAACATATGGCGAAGTGATGTATAAAATGAGTAATAATGGATAGTCTTCTGGTGACAATGAACAGAACCAGTCTCCTGGTGATCGATTCAGGCGCATGTATTACTTCATGTGTCCTTTGTTCATGTTGATTATATATAGTATCTCGGTAATGTCCTGTATCACTGTCGAATATGAATTAGCTTCCATGATTGTTTAAAATCGCATATGAGATTTATTCAACAATTTCCTTGACCTTTGTAACATTAAACGGTCTCCGATATCATTTTGTAGATCCACGAGCTTCCAAAAAATCAAAGAAATACGCCGATGTCAGAAGCCAAAACTTGTTTGATCGTATGAAGTAAAAACATGTTGTCACGATAGTAAATGATAACCGGGAAAGGAAGTAAAATTTCCGTGTTGGACAAGGTGCCTTTTAGACAGCTTGTCCAAATGTGTCCCAATACAAACTATATTAGATTAAAATAACAAATTACTGAAGATGTTGTGAATTTTTATTTCGAAAACTTATGTTTCTACAGTGCAAAACCAGACACGTGTAGAGCAAAAAACAAAGAATGCCTTTCTAAGTAGTCCATAGATGTCAATATATAGAAATAGGTGGTGTCTGACATTGAAAGCATTTTTTCTTTATTTGTCACAACATTTTAATGCATCTCCTATTCATAAAGTACTGTTTTTGCAATAGTTATATTTTTAATAAAATCTTGAAATTTTTATTCAGTATTTTTTACACAAAAAGTTATTCATATATATTTGTAACTTATGATTTCAGGTACGCTGAACATATGAAGAAAGTCCATGGAACTAACGACTAGACACGAAAGATGCCTTCATTCTCACAATATCAAAATCATAATCTTTATATTGTAAAAATCTTTGATTTGATTTTTCATTTTGATATAAAAAGAATATCAAATATATTTTTACGACTGGTCTTCTGTGGTATAACCCTAGTCGTCGATGCAGTCTGGTCTTATTTTGGTATAACCCCTAGTCGTCGGCGTTGTGTGATTTATCATATTCGTCGGGCGTCGTCTCGATTTGTCATTTTTATTTTTCATTCTTTAATCATGAAACTTGTTTCTTAGGAGTCCTATTTACTTTTCGCGCATTTTGCGCAGAAGTCAAAAGGTTCCAACAAAAAACTCTAGATTTTCATTTTACAAGTATATTTTAATAAGATTTCTTTCTTTGGATTCCTCTCGATGCATGTTTTGGATGTTTAATTAATATTTTCAACTTGCTTGGACAGCAGAATCAGTCTACAAGTCCAAAACCCTATAAAGTATTAGGTCTTATTGTGTTAACAATCTTCCAAATGTTCATCTTACCAATTGGTTGCAGTCGTATCATGCTGCCATTCGCATAGCTCTTTATTCTTAAATGGGATGCAAACTTTACACCAATGTTTGTTTATTTTCTTGCGGGGTTTGGGTGGTAACCGATTTTTCTCGACAAAATGACATCACGAGCAATCAGATTGAGCCTACACCACTAATGTTTGGACACTTTACCCATGCCAGAAAATAACAGTCCAGTGGCTAATGTGAAAAGTTCTGTTATTTTTGCATTGATTTATTGATGCCATGCATTTTTTTTAATTGTGAGATCTTATGTTATAATATCTGATAACATTTCCACATTAGAATGTGTTGAATGAATGTTACTATTATATCTATAATCCATTATCTCACACGTTTTAGGGTGCCATTTTGTTGAACTACTCTTGCATAACAATTTATGTAATTTAATACTTTTGATTTTGTTTCTGTTTTTTTTTCAAATGTTTTATTTTCATCTACATGCAAAGAAGGGATGAAATATGTCGAATTGGCTGTTTACAAACATCTTTTTGCTACAATTTCAGTTTTTTTATAGTAGCCACAAAGTTGAATGGCGAACAACCAGTTAATTCACACATTAAACAATGCTGAATTGAATACTGGTAATAATTAGATAATATTATTTCTTTTTTTAAAAATAGTTTACATGTAAACATTTAATTAAATTGGTATCGAATGAAATAAATATGAAGTTGTTAGTTAAGTCAACAATTTATTCAAAAAGATATCACTGGTGAACTTCACATAGGTTTTGTTCTGTGTGGTGACATTTTGTAGATATATGCAGCTAAAATAAAGCATTTGTCACCAACATTGACATTACTAAGTATTTTTGACTCTGTTTGATCCGAACATTTTATATAAGTACTGTTAATAAGAAAATGGGCTACACTGTACAATAATTTTTATTCTTCTACTGTTATACATTTTATTCTCTAAATATATGTCAAAGTTTAAACATGAGGACAACGCTGCTACATTTATATGAGATAAAATTGTTATGTTGGGATACGCTGAAATAAACGATTTAAACAAACTTAGTTTTCTCTTTTCTGAAACTACCGAAGGTTGAACTTGATATTTTTTCTCGCATATTTGATGGCTCCTTCTAATCGTGGTAGTCAAAATAAATACTAACACTCAGTCTAGAAATTAATAATAAAATACTAATACTAAATGTGCAAATAAATTACAAAATACTAACACTAAATATACAAATAGAAAACAAAATACTAACACTCAATGTATAAATTAATTATTATTTAAAATACTGCATTTAGTTGAGTGTGTTACGGCTGGTTACCACACTCAGACAAAAAATGTCACATGAGGAAAAGAAATATCTACCATACCGAGGTTTCAGAGTTTGATATTTTTGACTTTGTGTGGTCGTCTGCCATAACCCCCCTCATTTAAACGCAGTCTGTTATTTATTCTACTGCATGCCTTCAGCATTTGAAAATCATGATTGAATATCATAACACAAATAAAATACATTTGTAGGTAATAGTATTTTTTTGGGGGGGTATTGTTGTATCTTTGTCATTATCCTCCAAATTAGGATTTGTTCCTTTAACAGTGATTAGTAAGCATAAAAAAATCAACAATATTTAAATTCCACTATTTTCCTTTAACAGGAATTCAATAACATTAAATAAATAAATTAAAAACAGTAAACAAATTGATTCCATTACATTGAATTCAATACGCCAATGGATGTCGAGGGTGTTAAGATGAAATAACACATGTCTTTCATCCAATTAAATTACTAGATTTCGGCATGAATTAGGGGTGTGTTATTGATGTCCAAGGTGTTATGGTGAAATAACACATGTCTCTCATCCAATCAAATTACTAGATTTTTGCATGAAGTATAATAAAACAAAACAACACTGAATCTACAAATTAATGATAAAATAAAAACGTTCAGTCAAATAGACTAGAAACTCCCCCAAATAGACTAGAAACTCCCCCAAAATAGACTAGAAACTCTCCCAAATTATCCCAGCGTTTATTTTAAAATTTGAAGATTACTGCCATCCGGAACGAATTTCACGGAAATAAAAACTTTTGTACAGTTTGTCTATTGAACCAACAAAAATGATTAAAATTAAACTGAAATAATACATTTCAAAAGCAAAACATCTCTGATCTTTGTTACTCGTTTCATCTTTGGCCTACACTAGAAATACAGTATCAATATCCCCATTCCGCAGTTATTAAATTTATTCCAACAAGATTTATTTGATTTCAGATTTGATTTGAACTATGAGTAGCCATAATAACAACAATGAATGATAACCCAAACATGAAATATAAATACTTTACTCTAGTAAAGATTTTATTTTTAAAGTTACAAAATCTAAATTAAACTAAATTTGTTTAAAACGAAGGAGTGCCCCTAATGCATAGCTCTTTTCTTATTTGAATTTTGGCGCCCTGTTTAGATCGTATCTGTCAGGGGTTACCGTCGTATTTCGGTTTACGGACTTCCAGATGTTTTGATTTGATCTGCACTGAAGAGACATAAGTTGCATTTGCAGAAACTAAATTAACAGTAACTTCGTTTTTTTGTAATTCATTACCGCTTGACCTATGCTGGTGGACTGTTACTCAACAACCCAGTAGTCAGTACTTCAGTGTTGGCCCGAAAACCGTTTTTGTTTTCAAAGTTGCAATATATCCCTCATGCATAGCTTTGTTGGAATGTTGGGATGAGGCCAAAATTGATAGAGTGGTTGGGAAGAAGTGAGTATAAGGTAGGGGTTGTGCTATCGGGGGTTTTGAAAGGGTGCGTATTTGGTAGAGGTACTAGTATTGATAAGTGGAGGTCCGAGAAAAAGGAAGAGGGTAAGGAAAGTGCATTAAGGGAATGTTAAGAATATTGTTGAGGTATGGAGTCGGCGAAAGTTGGTTAAAGGAAAAGGCATTGAATAAGGGAGGGGAAGGGCAGTGTCAGAAAAATTAGGTGGAGGAAAGGGTGGGAATAATAAAGGTGTAGGATAAGGAGAAGAGTGAGAACCAGTTGTCCAGAGAAGGTTTTGAATAACAAATATTTGATATATTTCTATAATTCTAAGCCATTCTTTTTACCATTGACCTGTTGGGAGTTCAAAACAATAAACCACATATCCAATTTTCATGGATATTAAAAAAGTCAAAACTTATCTTAAAATAGCAAAATGTACCTTGAATATAAGCATTTTGGGCTGAAATCAATATTCCGTATTTATGCAAAACATGTGACGTTTAAAGATCTTCAATCGACAATTAACGATTTTGAACATATCTCTGGCATACGGTTATGCTAGTGCCGCTACCAAGTCCGCTTGTCCCGAATTGCTGTCGTCGTTCACATTTCTCAGGTCCAATCTTTAGCTAAAGCGCACTAAAATGTGACGACGTTCTCGACCAATCCTCTACGAGATTTGATTCCGGAGTTATACGAATTTGGCCGAGAAGTTGCGATTGGATTTGAGCACAGTGACAAGTATGTTCTGCTTTCAGTTGGAAATTACAGTTTTTAAGGTTATGATATCGTCCCATTCATTGTTCTCTCTTTTGCTGTTAAATATTTAACAAATTAAGGGATATGGAGTAGAATACATGTGACAAATTTCTAAAAACATTATGCAAAAAAAACAACGCTTCCATTGTTGTTTTTCATCTTGAAGTCATCATGAAGGCCCTTTACCAAAGCCTTCTTCTTTTTGTGAAGTCATTCAAGCCCTACATTGTTTAACATAGTTTTGTGGATATTGCATGTTGACTTGATGTTGCTAATATTTTCTGCAAAGTATTTTGTAATTGTTGTCGGTAGACTTGTTCTGTTGACTTGATCTTGCTGAATTATTCGTTAGATGTTTTGAAATTGTCAGTGGACTTGCTCATTCACTCCATATCCTTTCGTAAAATATTTACTACAGGAGTTTGTCTTTTATTGCAGTGTGGAGTTCGTAAAACAATTCCCCGTGGTTGAGATGTATGCTCTTTATTTTTCTTACATATGGTGTACTTGTACATGAGATAATATCTCATGTGTACACTTTGTTCAATTACTATTATCTAAATTTATGTAAATTCTAAAACCTTAGGATTAACTCCCTCCATCGTAGTTATATCCTTAGCTTATTTGATATTACTGATTATTCGGATTTCGTTTGGTTTAATGCATTTTAAACATTTTTTGAAATTATGGATTTCCTTTGTTTGGGTTCTAGTGCTGCTGTGGAATTAATTTCCGAAATGGCCATACAGCTCATTAAAATTATTGCAGTTGAGTTAACATATGTGTTATGATCTCATGTTCATTTACTCCATATCCTTTCGTAAAATATTGCATCCTTAAGGTCTTGCTGTACTAATATCAATCTATGTCTGTGATATGTTCTTGTTTTTCTATATAGAAGATTAAATGAACATGCACATACAAAGGCTTGGTTAACATAACTGTGAGATTCGGTCATTCTCGCTATGCATATACACTTGCAAGTGCAATGGAAATGGTCGAATTGTGACGAGTGATTGATTAGAATGGATGTTAACATAATCAAACACATTATGACGACAAAAAATTAGAAAGAATGAATAGCTTGGCTTAATCATGGAGTACTTACTGTTGCGTAACCGTCTTGTTTTGTTATCTTGCGTGTGTTAGTCTAATTAAATTGCTGAGAAAGGACTGTCTTCACAACATTCACTCCAACAGATGAGTTTACAATTAATTCTACAGATCTCACATTCAAAATTTGCGTTTACGTTTTCCGCTGTTGTATCCCTTGCTAATAGGCACAATTGGCTATTTACTATCATAGTTTTGGAAAGATTTTATCTTTAAAGGATATGATATGGACAATAGTGAAAATCGCCAAATGTATTGACACTGTTGATGGTACTGGGTTTTTGATTTAGCAGACTATGTAAATGATCTAAGTTTAAAAAAATACTTTATTAAAAAGCGCATTCAGACATGGACATAGACTTTCTAATACACATAATTATTATTTTCTTATATTTTAGAGTGCTGTGATTTGTTCAAAGATGGTCACATGATCATGTTTAAAAAGCCTAATTGACTTTCCGTATTGACTTCGTGGTAAAAATAGATTAGTTTTACATTCACATTAAATAATGGATAAAGCCGAATTGACTTTTCTATTGACCTATAAAAATGGAAAATTAATATTATCTATTAAAAGAATGCTTTCATGTTAGTTCTTGCCAGTTGCCAGAATCTCCATAGAACCTACAGGTGCAAACAAAATCAAAACAATTAGCAAACACTGTGGTCAAAAACTTAATTATTAAATATTGATCGGCCGTTTTAGGGTGTGAAAATTTACTGTGTCTATTTCTAGTTCCACTGATGGGATGAGAATTTAAATTTAAAAAATGTATCTAAAATCTATAAAAATAGAATTAAAAAAAATGAAAATAATAAAACAATTTCGATCAATGCAGAAATTTATTGAAATGAGAAAAATACTCGGACTTCGTCCTCGGTCAATATACATTTCTCATGTCAATAAATTTCTGCATTGACATTATCAATTGGCTATAATTGTATACTAGCTACTTGATGTCATGCCAAAATAGTCAAATACCACAACTGAGTTATTTACATTGATAGATCAGAACCGATCTATGATGTTCACTGATAATGTAAAGTTTGTTATACTCGCAGTTAAATACCATTCCATAAGGGTGCTTTATACCAGTGTTCTCGGACAACACAATGTCTTGGAATTTCCCATCTGGAGATAGTCGATGTATATCGTTGGTTTTAAATCCTCCTAAATATAAATTCCCCTGGTGATCTACGACCAAGCCCGATTCTCCAGACACTTCATACTGATATATAAGTTTGCCATCCAAATCTATACACTTAATCATACCATTCCCTCTACATAATATCTGAGTCCTGGAAGTGTTATAATGTATGTAGACGATGTTTCCCAATCCATCTGCTGAAAGGGTCTTTAATTGCTCTCCGCATGTCTTCAATATGCGGACTTCATTTTTTCCAGCGACAATTATTTTTTCCAAACTAGCTGTAATCCCATAACACCAAATTCCTACATTTACTACGTCACCTAAAGTCATGTTTGAGATATTGATGAATTGTATGCAGTTCTTTATTGGTAAAGTGACCGCAGCCTTTTCTGTACCAGGTAAAAGAGCAATTCCAAATGGCCAAGACGAAAATCCCAATTTACTGTCATAATATTTGCATTTTCTATAGACATACAAGTATTTGTCTCCAAGACCATTACAGAGAAGTAATCTATTATCTGCCGTAACGACAAGGTCCAACAAGCCATAATATTCTCCACGTTTTAGGGCAAGCTTTCCACTTACTGTGAATTCTTGAAGAGCTCTTACACCAGCTTGTACTTGAGCTTGAAGTAACTTCCGTGATTTGTACTGGACCCCACAGGGTAAATAAGTTTCGGATATTGTGCCAATAGTTGTAAAATCGGATGTAAGTTCCTTAAACTTGATATCAATTTCTTTATACGTAGAAGTCATTTCTATGATTTGATCTCTCACTGTCTTTAATTTATCAATATGTTGCTGTAAAGCGACAAACAATTGGATATTCGATCCATGGTCTTTCAAGAACTCTATTTCCTGTTTACTCTCCGTGATCTCCGTTTTTATTTTTGCTATTTCATTTCTTTCATTTTCTATTTTCTGCTCATTTCTCTTTAAAACAGAAGCCAGATCTCCTTTTACTTTATTTTCAATAGCTGTGACGCTTTTTGGAATCCGTTCCTTTACATCTCCCAATTGCTTTAATATTGATTTGTTCGCATTCAGTAGACTTTGAAGGTTGTTTGACCTGTTTGTGGATAACAAATGTAAAGTTCTCGTAATATCAGTTAGTTCCTGAACTGTATCAACGAATAGTGATGACTTTTTCACATCTCTTGAAACATCCTCTAGGGGTAGGACATGGTCACAAGCTTTATGAATTTCTGGAATACACTTTCTACAGCAAAGACTTTCATGACTGACGCAGAAAAATTCAAGCAGCACATTCTCGTGAACTTTACAGTATTTCTTGGTCAGCGGAATTTTCGAACCTGCTGAGAAAAGATCAATCAATGTGTGTCCTTCGAAGGCTTTATGCCTCACATGGAATTCCGAACATTCTTTACAGAGATATTCCGAACAGTCAGGACAACACCGAACAGCTATTGAAGACTTGCAGTCAGATTGGCATGGATCGCAAAACTTCCGTGTCGTCATAATAATCTGAAAATGAAATGTAATTGATGTAGTAAATAAATGAATCGTAAAAGTCCTGCAATATTGTCAATTCTTACTCTTTCAATTCTCGCATACAGGGAGCTGAACAATTGAAATTGAGGGGAATGAGACTTTGAACGGATGGTAGGGATCTTAGACAAACTGTTTAGCATGCTGACGAATTGCTCTCAATTTCATTAAACTAATTTATACAGATTCACTATCCTGAAAGTTGGAGGTATTCGTTTTATGGGTTTTTCAGACAGTTTGATATGAAATAATTAAATAATTTATTTTTGTTATGGAAGAAGAAGCTTTGTTCTTTATATCTTGCTTTTTCATTACCTTGTGGTTTACAAATATTATCCATGTTTTGTTTCTTAATTTAACAAACACAAAGAACGCTAAAAGATAGTAAGGCTCTGGGCATTTTACCCCGATTGGAACATAAACAGACAAGGCATTAAGACCCGTTGTAACCCCAAAATTTTATAAACTAATTCGATTTTTTAAAATTTGCAGTTATACCATAAATTTTGAGAAATTTCACTGTAAGATTTTTTATTAAGAGTTCAAAGGAATGCCCCTAACTTAAAAGGGAGTCTAATATAATGTTCAGAAATCACATTCATATATAATGCTAAACCTTATGTATAAAAAAGATTCTGCATCAATTGGCGCTTAATTGCTAAACTGCTACATAGAAACTCATAGACCTTAATATGAAAGAATAACGATCATAAATATGCGTTTCAGTACAAAAGAAACATTGCTGAAACACACAACTTCTTTCAATTTCTTCTTGATAAAAAAACTGTTTTTGAATTTTCGCCAAATTTTGGGAAATTAACGACCCTTTTCGCATATAATTATGTCTTGTATATTTGTTTATTTTGTACTGTAATTATATGTATTGCCATCAACTCCCTAGGGAGGGAGTAAAATTGTGCTTTCAATAAAGATTATAGTTAAACTTATATCTAAATTTTACATAAAAATCATCGTACAGTTTTGAAATTTTATAAATATTGCATAAAAATCTTAATTTTTCTTTAATCCTGAACGTCAAGTAGAAATAATTAACCTCTAACCAAATATCCGACTTTCATTTATTTTAATATCCAAAGATACCACTTAAAACCTTAATGTTAATTATTTAAATCTGGAATTTTGAAGTATTTTATTAAAGAGGCGTAGTTTCATAATATATGAATATCTCCTTAATGGAATCCATATATGATCATATATTTATACTGTTTTTACCACGGTTCACACTTACTCGTCTTTGTATCGTTTTTACAATTTTTACTATGGGTGGGCGCTTTATGGCGTTTATTTTACCCAGTAAACGTCAGTAATAAAGTGCGCACCGAGGTAAAAACTATATAATATGAATATAAGGGTACCGTTCATTAATTTCGACTCGTTTTATTAGGACAAATCCGGTTTGCATTAAATCAGGAAGCTTTTTTTAAATTATAATCCTTTGTGTTTCAGTTTCTAAAGACGTTGAAAAAAAAACATCTATCCTCCGATGTAAAAATCATTTTGGAAATGTCGACTATACTATTCAAGTCGTATTTGTATGCGAAGCTGTGGTTTGCCTCAATTGCAAAAGGGCTGTATTACGTCGCCCCACAAGATTGTTGATGCCAAGTGTAAATAAAGGGCCACGCCGAGCGCAGCATGATACGACCGCAGCATTTCGACAACTAAAATTTGAACAAGTGTAATTGAAAGTGAATGTGCACACAGTAAAGGGCTTGGCAGTAATTATTTGGACACAATAAAGAGCTTGACACAATAATTTTTATAATCAGCTGGACACAAACTAGCTCTGAAACTATAAGTGCTATGCAAAAATTATTGAGTCACACTTGAAAGGAATCCACAGAAAAACCATTGGAATGCGATGAAAAATGATTTTTTTAGGTTATTTGCACATTTTTAAGTTTGGACCCTGTCTGGTCCTTATAGCCTAAAAACGGTAAAAGACACAAACCCCACTAAAAATTTAACATATTTTGAAAAATTGCAATTTTGGCCCCTTTGATCCCTTAGAGCTCGGAAACCGTAAAGCTAAGCTAAATTTGTTGATATATCACTTACAGCTTACAACAAGAGGAATCCAAAAAATAATATCCCATCGAAATCCGATGAAAAATAAAAATTTAAGATAATGTACGCATTTGCATGGCCCCTAATAGCCACGAGAGGAAAGGAATATAACAAATCTGATGGTTACGAACCATGTTAATTTTTCATTAGGAATTTATTGAAAAAAAAACTGCATCAAAATCGGACTAAAAATAGATAAATGATTTTTTTTAGATTCGTCCCTTTTTGGCCCCATCTATATGCAGCATGAAATCAGTTGACATACTGCAGATTGAAAATTTCCCCAGGAGCATACTAAAAACATAAAAATCTAATAATTAATAAATATTCCACAGCCAAATATATGAAGACACCGAATTTCGCCCCTTTTTAGAAAAACGGGACGGGCCACATTTACCAAAAAGTACCAGTCTTTCTTGGGGTAAAATTTCATTAAGATTGAAAACAAGAACTAAAGTTATTGACCAAAAACAGAAGTGTCTACAGACGTCAACGCCGAAAAACGACGACAGCACCATACCATTATACGACCTCAATTGTTTTGCGGTCGTATAGAAATAACAATATTCAAGATGGTGGGATAGGTTATGTAGCATTGTGATTATGGATCTTGTTGTCTCTTTTTACCGTTTGTCTATTTTATGGATGAAAGTCCACACAGTGATTTTACACAATCATAACAAAGAAGATCATAGTACAAATAACTTACCAACAAGTTCTTACTGATGATAAAAAAGATCTGTTGGCATCAATGCCTGTTTTCACAACATTAGGACATTTTATTTGGGGTAAATACATGGTATAATAATATATACGAAACTACAATAATATTCTCTCATGTATGCAAGTCACAGATAACTTGTGTAAATAGTTTAATATTACGGTAACATGAGAGTGCCTTTTATCAAGCATTGAAAATTTTGTTTTATTATACTTTTGAAGATTTTTACTCAACAAAAAATAAATTTGACAACTCAATCTATCATATGCAAGATTTTAATTAAAGCTGCCAATGTAACATTCACTAAAATTGTCACATGGCTGAGAGGGTAACAATTTTTGCACTGTTACCCTCTGTTCATGGTCCAGTGATTTTCAATAAATGATTGAATTCAAAGTAACATTCAGTATATAGACAATAACAGTACACTGACTTGACATAAACGCAATATAAGGATGAGGCTTAGAAACGCGGGAAAATGCGAGCCTTTGGCGAGCATTTTCACCGTTTTTAGCCGAATCCTTATATTCCGTTTATGTCAAGTCAATGTACTGTTATTGTGTTTATACTGCAACATAAACAAAGCGATTTTTAGGTAAAAGTTATCGGCAAAAATGATGATTTAAAAAGTGAAGCGTACGTCATTAGCTTGAGATGAATCCATGTTTTCATGCAACGTCATGGAACAATCTCTACGGAAACACATTGTTGACGTCATTGAGAAAGTGTTATACGGTCAGTGACTGTATATCACTTATGTTTATACAGTCAATGTAGTTTACTTACGCAAATAGAGAGGTTGCAGTATAAAATAAAATAAATAACATACAGTTTATAGGGTGACAGAGCAGATTGTTACCCTCCCAGCTATATGTTAATTAGGGCCCCGCGGGTGCCCTATAGTTTTTACTTTGTCTGTCCGTCTGTCTGTCCGTCTGTCCGTCCGTCAACAATTTTTTTCGTCAAAGATTTCTTGGCTTGTATAAGTGGGAATGATTTGAAATTTGGTCTGAAGCTTTCAAATGATGAGTTGTATCGTGTAAGCGATTTTCAAGTTTGTCGAACCTCCACTTCCTGTTTGCTGATACTTTGATTTTTTTCTACTATTAACAAATTTTTCGTCACAGATTTCTGGGCTTCTACAATAGGGAATGATTTGAAACTTGGTCTGGAGCTTGGAAATGATGAATTGTATTGTGTAAGCGATTTTCAAGTTCGACAGGTATCCACTTCCTGTTTGACGATGCTTTGATTTTTTTCTATGAACGAAATTTTCGTCACAGATTTCTTGGCTTCTACAATTGGGAATGATTTGAAATTTGGTCTGAAGCCTGGAAATGATGATTTGTATTGTTTGAGTGACTTATAGGTTTGTCACTGAATTACTTTCTGTTTTGCTGATACTTTGATTTTTAACTTTAAATGACTTGATATTTAGTCTGAAGCTAAGAAATGATATAATTTGGTAAAACTGAAGAAATCATGTATCCAGCAAATTACTGTATCAACACATTAGTGTGTCAAACAGAATTTGAATCCACACTTATCTGATTTTTACTTTTGCCCAGAGTTTCAGGATCGAAATTGCGGGGCCCTTCCGACAACGCCAGTTTCGACATGCTCTAGTTATATATTATTACCTAATTGTATTGTTATTGAACAAAGCATTTGCATTATATTTCAGCGACACAGCCGCCTTCATCAGATGCAAAACAAAAATGTTACGTCACAGATAACGTTAATCTTGATCTTGATACTTTACACAAATTGTTAACAGAAAAAATGCTGATGAATAGAAAAAGATAGAAACGCCAATATACAGTTACTGTTTTATATTACGACCTTCCTGTTTTGTATTACATATTTTTATAAAAAGGGATTCTCTTGTTTGTCTATATGCTTGATTTTCTTTTCTACTGATTTCTATTCCTACATATTTGAAATTGTCAATTGAATGGCCAATTATATACTTTGTTAAGTATTTTGCATTTTGAACTATTTTGGAAACTGTTACATTATATGATATATTTCATGGTATTCTATTGCTTGGTTTGTTCTATTGCCTGACTACTTTGATTTCCATGAATATCCATTGCTGTTCTATTGCCTGGTTACTGTGATTGGTCAAAACGATTTCATGAATATTCATTACTGTTCTATTGCCTGGTTACTGTGATTGGTCAAAACGATTTCATGAATGTTCATTACTGTTCTATTGCCTGGTTACTGTGATTGGTCAAAACCATATTGATTTTAGTGACCTGGATTTCTTTGCTTTGACGGCCATACGTTAGATTGAATCTATTTCTACTTACTTTATTGCAATGAACAACCTCGAATTATTGAAAATGTTAGAAATATAATAAGACTCCCTGAAACCGAGTAAGAAAACTTTGAGGTTTGCTGATGGCCATTATTTCCCTTTTGTGCAGATTAGGTAATAAAACAGTTATTCAATGTGTATTCAGACAATAGCTCAGAATTATTTTCCCTCGGTAGTGGAAACAAGTCAGTGTTTTATTGCCCTCAGCCATTGGCTTCGGGCAATAGAACACGGAGTTATTTCTCTATTACCTCGGGGAAATGTTATGGTTTATTGCCTGGCTACACGTTGAATAACTGTATATTATCCGATTGGAGGAAACATGTATATTATAGCTAAAGATTGTCGATTTATACAGTTGGAGATTTCACGACAGTTTCCTCGTCTGATTTTTTACTCGGCAAGAAATTACGGGTATTTAAGGTTTTATTCAATTTATTACCGATGAAAGATTGGTAAGTTTGGGTATATAAGAAAATTCAATTAAAATAAAGGGTTTAAAATAATTAAAGCCGAAAAATCATATTTTTCTAAAGGACATATTGTTGAAAACGTTTCATTTTGCTATTTTCTGAGGGGCAAACAGGGTAAAGAGAGATCGGGAGAAAAGAGGCAAGAGAAAGAAAAAAAGGCTTGAGAAAGCAGAAAGGGACCGGAGAAAGGAAAAAGGGGACAGGAGAAAGGAGAAAGAGGAACACAATGGAGAAAGGAGAAAAGGAAAAAAGGGAAGTCGTGGATCAAAATCTTTTCACGGTGGCGTCAGTGGCAGCGGTCAGTACCTTAACTCCAAGTGTTTTCTTGGCCGAATGTTTTCTTGGCCGAATTTATATTTCCAGCGATATTCTCCCTCGACTTTCAAGATGGTTTTTACTGAAGAGATTTTGATGCCCCTACTGATACTCAGTATGGTTGACCCAGTCTACCAAAGATATCGTCCCCATCAAAGGTGTCCGACTTGCTTCCGATGAGAATATCGTTGTTTTCGGAACAAAGGCAAAAGTTATGGCTTGTCTCGGCCGTCATGCTGAACTGTAGATACTTCTTAGCATTGGATACAAGGCTGATATGGATGCTCGTCTGCTCGATGGACAGTGGATTGGCAAACATTGTTGGCGGTAGAGGCCATGTTTGCAGAGGTGGAGGGACCGTACTAATTTCCTCAATCTTCTTACCGATCTTGGAAACGGCCTTCTCCTTCGTGAGGTCGAGAGCTCAATCAATACTTCTCGACCCGGTGCTGCATGGTGTGGGATTGGATACGCCGCTTAAAATCCTTGAGCTTCGCGCTACTTTGGGTCCATGATCTTGAGGAAAGAAATCGTAATTTTGTTTTACTTTATCCCATAAGGGTGCACTCTTGAACGCTCATAAGTGTTCACATTAATGCAATTGTTAAAGGTTTCGAACATATCAATTGCCTCGACGATGATCACGAACTCAATGTTGTCGAGATAATCCTTCCACTGCTGGTACTGACGCAAGCGATTGGTATTATTCTGGTCGACTGGATGAAGGACAGATGGCGTGGCTAAGCGGAAGTATTCCTGATCCTGGAAATGGACAATGATCACAGCCCTGCAGTGATCGCCTAGGATAGTCTGGTGTAGGGTCTCACTGCTACAGGTTTGTACGTTCTCAGATGGATTTCTAAGTGGATGATATATCCCAAAGTACACCAACTACCCTGACTCTGATCGTTCATGAAGTTCATCCTTGACTTTTCGTCCACAAAAGCTATCTCAGTCTCAAAGTTTGTAGACTCCTTGATGACCACAGCCTCAGAGCTCAAGTACAGGGTATCATTGGTAGCATCCTAGGTCGGTTCCTGCCATCTCTACTATGAGCGCATCTCACTGTGAGTGAGTCCATAATCGTAACCTTGATCGTCCTGTGATCGACCTTGAAGAAAGTCTCTAGATCATTGGTTTTCAAGAGTTTAATCAATACAATATTGTGCCAAATATATCGTTCTATAGTCCAGCTTCTCTCAACTTGATCTCATCTTCATTTAAGCACAGGCTAAAGATTTTGTCAATTCATCACTGGACAGCGTCGATTAGCCAATAAATCCACACTTCTGGGCCAGTGTCTTCTTAGTTACTTCCAGGCAAAGACCTCTCTACGAGCCCTTTGATTCCAGCTTCCTGGAGATGTGTAAGAGTTCGTTTGGGTCCTCGACTACTACCAATTTACCCCCGATCGGCACACCATCCTCGATTTCCAGCGTTGTGGATTTCTTCAGAGGGAATCCACAGGTAGGTTTCTTCCCTTTTTCTAACTGACCTACAAACGCTTCTAAATTTGACCCGCGAGTTTGACACATCTTGGAGGTTTAATCGATTTTGACAATCTTGTACCTCATCCAGATCAGCATATTTTTCGACAAAAATCCATGTTTATACCATTGAATGCCATCACTTTATTTTATTCTGACATCATCTCACCTCCATTACTTTTTAACCTTCTAAAGACTCCCATCTTCTTCAAACAACCTTTTATTATAGGCTTAGTAGAGCCACTATGGGATTGTATTTCATCGCAGGGTTAGGCTATGCAGAATTTGCCCTTGAAAATCCAGGTGCAGCGGAATTGGGCTTTTGACACTACTCCTTTTAGAAAGTACAATAATGTCACTGATCTTTTATGTTTCAAATATCTCATTCAAACTTTTCATTTTTCTGCTCTTTATTACTGTGCAATGTTCTTGATGTTTGTTATGTTGCTGACTTAATCATGTTTGTTATATGTTGTTGCCCTTCATGGGCAATAACATATAATCCTTTATTGTAGAAATAAAAATCTTGTATCTTTTATCTTGTATCTTGTATAACCACACAAATGAACAACAATGAATGACCTGATACAACAATGTTTCTAAACAAAAACGGAGAATGTTGATATTGCTTTTTATATTTAGGAAAGGGCAAAAATTATATCGTCAAGAACCACAATGAGTTTATTAAGTCTTACACTGAGAATGACGTAAAGATGTTTGAATACATTTTGAAAAATATTTGATCGACAGAATTTTTGTTGGAATTTGTCAACATACATACAAGCAATAAAGATTAAAATGGGATCTGATTTAGCTGACCTTTCCCTTTATTTGTATGCTGCCCTTATAATTGGAACGCAGAATACAGAAAAAAGACTGGTTGCAGCGTAACGAATTGACAGAGTTTGTAGAGGATGATCTGAAATTTGTCCCCGCTGAAGATGCACAGCGTATTGACAGGAGTATTTCGCACCATGGTGATTGAGCACTTGAAAATAACAGCAATAGAATACCGAAGGAACAAGGGAAGCGATTACTACAAAAATCGAAGTCCAAAGACATGGCAAAAACGGCAACAGAGAAAAACAAAGACAAAACAAGAACACGAGACAGCTACAATGCACGAAAATAAAAAGATAACATTACGGACTAAGACACTCATAGTGTGAACTCCCATGAAACCGGGAGTGACATCAGGTGCTCCGGAAGGGTAAGCATGTCCTGCTCTGCTAGCAAACTGATCATTTAAAGACTTTCTTAAAGGTCAGCTGCAACGCCGTGCAGGGAAAATTAAGGACGCACTCACCGAAAAGAAGAAAATCAATTCACAACTTGTTCAAATCAGAGAAAGTCAGAACAGGGGATTCTACCTATGAGCTCACATACTTCCGATCTGAGGCTGCGATCATCACGGAGTCTACAGACCCGGAGGTGGAGATAACTTTCATGAAAAAAGGTAAAGAGAAGCTTCTGCAACTATCAGTGCCAACGTATTGAACTGGGGTAATAACAAAGTTACCGAAC
The DNA here is from genome assembly GCA_002080025.1 of Modiolus philippinarum. NCBI lineage: Eukaryota > Metazoa > Mollusca > Bivalvia > Mytilida > Modiolidae > Modiolus > Modiolus philippinarum. Next base: position 128,802 of record MJUU01040600.1, read on the forward strand.
AGAATTGTCAAGAGCCCAAGTCCAAGAGTAAAAAACACAAAGCAAGTGGAAATTTACCGCAAATTTGTAGACCGCAATGGCCCTGATTTGGTACAGGCATTTCAAAGAAATGGTGGGTTAAACCGGTTTTCTGAAGCGCCAAACCTCACCTTCCATTGCAATAGTGTGAAGTAGTAGCTCAACAGCAATTACTATCGAAAGGTTGTAAACAATAAAAAGAAATGATAATCCAAGTATTAAAAAATAATTTTGAATCACAATTCGAACCGAAACTTAATTTTTTTTCTACAAGGGACTGATATCTATAAAAGAACTTTTTTAATGATCGTATAAGACGGAACTGTTTTGAAGCCTTGATTAATAAGGCGGTCTCGGAGATAAATATGTCTAATTAAAAAGTTTGTTTAATTTGTGCTAGCTCTCGTGTAACGAATCAATCACTGCGTAAGCAGAGGATGGAATATTACTCTCAGAAAATTACAGAAATTGCTAATTTTAAATCAAAATTGTCTCTTTTGTCGTACATTTTTGTACTGAGATGACCATTTTTGTTAAACTCGAGATGTAAGCCCAAAAAGATGTAGATATAGAGGTTTCTGTTGTGTCCTTTATCTTTAGTTCTGGAGGATACATTAATGGGATGCATTTAGCAAAGATGTATTATTAATGGAAAGAACGTCGTCAATATATCTATTTGTGAAATTGAAGGATCTATTATCTTTTATTTTATAACATTTTACGAGTCCCTGATGAAATTCAGTCTCGTAGGAATGAAAAAAAACGAGTTTGCGAGTAGAGCAGCACAGTTCGTGCCCATTTATATACCAACTTGCTGTTAATAAATAGCACCCTGAATTAGAAAAATACTGTATATAAAATACATGTATTTTATGACAGTAAGTGAACTTTCGGACATATCATCAACCTGAAAATCCACCTAAGTACCCACAAACCCCTAGCTGTGAGATATGCATCCCACTTCCCTATGCAATTACTGCAAGAAGGCTTTAATCCGCTTTGATCAATGTCCAGAAGCAGGACCAACAGTGTTTACGCTGGACCATTCTACCCCTCTTAATCATGAGGAAGTTATCTAGAAGAGTGCCTACCTCGTGAGCCTGTCCGAACAGTGGTAGGATGAGATAAGGCAAACTGTTTTCTCGGTCAATTGATAGGTTGGAAACTTTGAGCAACGGCGTCAGTGTGTTCAGGATGAACGATGTAATATGTACTGACGTTTTTATCATAGAGGGGCCTGATGGGGGGTCTCATCACGAATCACGAAAAATTTATTCGGACCAAACACAGTTCACGGAAAATTCATTTTGTCAATTTGATCAAGAACGATTCACGGCGATGTTCTTATAACGATTCACGACAAATTAATGAAATGGAAAACGAATCACGGGGAATTTAAATCCCCTATCACGGAGAACGAAATAAACCCATTGGTCCCCTCATCATATGCTCCGACTTTTTTGAGAAATCAGATTTACTGCAATAATAGCATGGTTGGAAGTATCGTGTAAATTGATTCATAAAACTTCGGAGTGGTGGCAGAAAACATGTGACATTTACCGGAACCAGTTACCAGTCCACTTACTCAAATTTTCTTGTGTTATGAAGGGGTTTAAATTTTTATCACATTTTATGTAAGAACATGTATTAGAAGAATATTTCTATGATTTCTTATTTAAGACAGTAATATGTACATTTTGACAAATTATAAGACAAAATATAAGAAACTAAATAGATTTACGATTACCGTTATTATTATTACAGAGACAAGATTATTTGATTTTGCTATGATTAAATCTCAATTATTAACTTTAACCCATACCCTAAACCCTAAATATCTATACAGGATTTCTGATTAAATGGCCAAATATAGACGGATAAAAATATCTTCATGTAATCAATGTAATCAATGATTCGAAAAAAAAATCATAAATCTATGTGATAAAATGTTTAGTATGTTTGTCAAGATTACCATATACAAATAGCATTTCGATTAAATAGGACCGAACTTGACAATTACGTCAGCAATGGATTGAAAAAAAGAAAGTAACATAAGAATGAAAGTAAGTGTGAACTATATTTATTCCTTATGATGGTACTGTAGAGGTCAGTTAATGTTAATGTTTACAGCAAAGTATCCGTATTATGTTTGAATGATGTTTAATTCTTTGAAAATCCGCAAAGTGCATGAAGAACTACGGAAGCTAATTGCTGCCACATGAAGAAAAACAATTATGTTGTTCCATAAATATGAGATAACATCTCAAAATGCATATACATGCTGCGACAAGTCACAACCACTAACAGATTAAAACTTAGATAGAACTTCTGGATAATTTGTAGAACTTGTGACCCTGATCCGCATCTTTATATATATGATGGCAAATTTCGTTTACTTGTGTGATTGCTGGGCAGAACCGAAATTCAAAAACACCGAGTAGTAACCAATATTGGTTGTATGTTGTTTCTCTTTTCCGAACATATTGATTTGATGTTTGGAGAATACCAGTTCTTTAGGTGTCGGTTTCTACGAGGTTACCCAACATGGATATTTTGTAATGTTTTGAATCCTTACAAAAGACGCTTAATGACAATAAAATCCACTTCCGGTTGCGCAATTGAAAATGTAAGTACTTCTGGTTTAAGTCATGTGACTTTTAATTGCGGTCTTTTTATTCCCTGCTACTTCTTTTCGGGTGTATCCTTCACTGAGCAAATTTATTCCAACATTGCAATAGCATGTTAAATATTGATTTAGATTTGACTAAAGTGTTTGGTAGTATGATATGGATTATGAGCAACCCTTACCGTTTCTAAGCTTTCAGGGGTCAAAAACTAGGTAATGATGTCCAAAATTACCACGCCAAGTCTTGTCCAAATGTACTTCTGTTCCTGCTCTGGGTATCCTTTTATAATGTTTATCTTGTCAAATTTGTAGTATTAGTTGTATTTCAAACCTTTAGCTCTCGAAGTTTGTACTGCTTTTGAAGGCTACAATTATTCATTTTATCGATAGGTTTTGGAAAGAAGGTACCATTTGAAATGACTGAAAATATTCCATTCGAGTGTAAGTAATTATCTTTTATGTGAATTTTGATTCGCTATACAAATGTGAAACATATATAGAATTGTACATACTTTTGTAGATCAGTATTCAACAGACAAGTTGTCTCTGACCAATGTCGAACTCAAGTCCATTTGATGATATCAAAAAGCAAAATTGGATTTCCGTATTATATTCATTAGCATATCTGCTGGAAGGCGTAAAACAATATACACAGGATCAATTTGTTCAATTTCATGCTAAACTGAAAGGATTAAACATGCATATTCAGCAGATTTGTACAACTGTTCCTCCGTGTAGCTCTAAGAGGAATCTTCAAGACTGGTGTCCTTTTTGCGCTGGATGGCGTACATCGATTCTAAGCTTCCATAAAAACCGCGGAATAATTGGAAGGCACGGATCTGACTGGTCTCAAATTGATTCTTCAAAATGGTTGACAGACTCACAGGAAGTAGAAAAATGTTTCCATCCAGAATGGTGTAATAGACAAGGTGCCATTACAAATCTAGATGATGTTTCAGTAGTAATCGGAAAAATGATAAACTGCGATGACATCCGAATGTCTCTACCGGTAAGTCCGGAAGACATCAGACTCATAAGAAACAAGGTGGCGCATAATACTGAAGTCACAACAGCAGACAAAGAAACATATTGTGATACAATGATGAAGTTCTTACAAAATCCGGGTATTTCTAGCTATTGTGAAGCCAAAGAATCGTTGGAAAAAATCAAAATTTTCAGAGAAAAAACTTACATGACTATAATTAAAGAGAAGATAATAGCAGATCAAGACATAACCCTGTTAGAGATAGAATGCACAAAGGGTTAGTAAAAGTATCATATTTTATTGAACCATATGATCCAGCCTTCATTTACATCCATAAGTACAAACTGAAATATAAATTTACATGTACATCCAAACTAATCAGCCAATGTTCTGTAACCAATTAACACAATAAAAATGAACATTAGTTTGTAATTGCACGTTGCTTAAAAGCAGATAATTTGATCAATTTTATTCAATGACCACAATACTGAAGATAAACACTTGGTCATAAATATGGAATATTCGTATTTCCTGTGCCAAAATTTGAATTTAGATGCACAAAAGTGTGTTAACCAAAGAATAATATTGCCATAAACATTGTTTTCTAACTGTACGAAAATCTCTGATTCTACGAATCCGCCATACCACTCCCTCAACCCGTACTGAAACCCACTTTTTGTGAAAATGGAACATTTTTTAAATCTAAAATTTGGTGAACAAATCTTCCCCAAAAATACAATTTTCAATCCCGTTCTGTGCAAGAATTATTTAAGTGATAATTTCAACGATTTTAAAGCATAATTTGAATTTTTTTTAAAACAAACAGCCCTTAAATATCTCAGGCTTTCTCAAGAATATTCCATATTAAGAACCAAGAGTATAATGTCTTTGTTTATTACAGATATTCCGGTTTATGGAGGTGTTCAATTTGTAACAAGAGGGAAATGGGAAGCAAGACAACCAAAGCAACCTCTCAAACAGATTCCTACGCCTGTCAGTATTGTCTTTATACACCACACAGTATCTGGCCATAGTCACAACATCTTTGAAGGAATTGCTAATGCCAAGTTTATACAGAACTATCATATGGATGACAAATGTAAGCTTTAAATAATGAAATACATACGTTACTTTGAATTTAGTCTCTGCAACTGGCCATTTCGACAAATTTTGTGTCTTCAGTGCAGTTCAAATCAAATTAATAAACCGAAATATGAGTAAAAGCTGACACAGAAAAATATAACCAATCGCATTTAAATAGAAAGGTCAAAATTAGCTTAGGACAGAACTATGCAGGAGGGAAATATTAATAGACTGAAACAACGGCAGTAGAATACCGAAGGAACAAGGGAAGCGATGACTACAAAAATCGAAGTCCAAAGACATGGCAGAAACGGTAACAGATAAAAGCAAAGACAAAACAAGGACGTGAGACAGCTACAATGCACGGAAATAAAAAGATAACATTAAGAACTAAGGCACTCATAGTGTGAACTCCCATGAAAACCGGGAATGACATCAGATGCTCCGGAAGGATAAGCATGTCCTGCTCCGCTAGCGGCACCCGTCACACTATCAGTGAGTCAATCCGGGGTTGAGTCAAATCCGGTTATGTCAAATCCGTGAAGACGTGAAATTTAGCTGAAAATGTCCATAGAATTTCTGAAGGGATGAAAGTAACAAAGGCTGAACAAATCCCCGACTAAGCAGCTTTTGGGACAGTGTTTTTGCTCTAACTAAAAAGTCACTGTATAAACTGCATGCCCGACAGTAACGAATCAACTGTGAAATGTACACTCCATAGGCTGGAGAGGCAGGTATATTGCTGCTCAGAAAGGGAAAGTTCACAATTGGGAAGTTAAAATCATCACGTTTGTCATACAGCTTAGATTTCAAACGTCCCTTTTCGTCAATGTAAATTAAAAGATCTAAATACGAAGCTGAAGTAGGTGTATCGGTAGTCTCTTTAATTTCAAGCTCATTGGGATAGATCTGGTGTAAATATTCCTTGAATTTATCTGATATTTATTTGACAGTAACTTCTCATATGTACATCAATATTTTGGAGGATAGGCATAGTGCTTTTGAGAATAGAAAAAATCAGTTTGGAATTACCAAATCCTTATACGTGTGTCCGATGGCTTATGTTTTAAATGACATCTTTGTTAACGTAATGGCTCTATCAGAATTCGCTTTACATGCAAGCTCCCACAAGTGCTATGAGATACATTCAGTATATATCGGAAACTGGGTTTCAAATGATGTAAGTGAAAGATCATCTTGAAGCACTGAACAACTTTTTTTTCATTTGAATCCTTCCTGTTTGTTGAATAACGCAGCCTGCTAGTTTGACCACAAAAAAAAAGAAAGAAAAAAGACAAAATTTGATGTCAATTAAAAGTTCCGCGATCTTCATTTCATTGTGCCGGGTTATTAATGTATCGGGTAGAAATTTCTTTTCAGAGTTTTTTGTTTGAACATCTAAATATCTGTAATTGTAAATCTCGTTTCTCCATTGTCCATTTCGACAACATTTGTCTCTTCAATGCAGATCATCAAAAATGATTGATATTGTATAAGAGTATAAATTAAAATAAATATACTTGCTATGACAATACACGGGGCGGTTTTCGGATTTCTTTAATTCTGATAATTCTCAATAATTACTTATTGAGTAGGGACTATACAGTAGCTCTTTAGACCATTTATTTTAATCGATATAGTAAAAAGAAGCTCTGAAAGGAGTTTTGCAGTGGAACATTGAAGCTCTTTTTGTAAAACTCTTATGAAGTTTGCATACCAAGAAAGATAAAGGAATCTGACTCCAACACAAAAAAGAATGCTTTCACAGAAGTCTGATTTTTGAAAGCTTCGTTACTCGTTAGTTGATTAGAAGTCTAATTTGGGTTGCCGGATAAACTGTCAGTACCCATCTCCTTAAGCGCATATGCAACATAGCGATTTTTTGCATGAAAGTATCTATGATTAACAAAATACCGAAGTTACTGTTAATTTATTTTTTGCATATGCGTATTTCGACAACTTATGTCTCATAAGTGCAATATCAAACCAAAATATTTACAAGTCCATAACCGAAAACGTGGAAAAGCTGATTGAGAACAAATAACCTAAAGGATCTAAATAGAAAAACCGAAATTCAGCAAAGGACAGAGCTATGCATGAGGGAAATACCAGGGGGGTTCATGCAATTTGAAAAGAGGGGTTCCAATAAGAAATGAAAAGAAATATCGGCGAGCGGAGCGAGGCGCGAAAATTATTAGGGTATTTTCTTGGTAAAGTACCAGGATATTCATTAGAAAATACACGATTGTAGAAAAAAAGGGGGGGTTCTATTCCCCGGAACCCCTCCCTTGGATCCGCCAATGAGATACTCCTTAGCTTAAACAAAATTTTCTAAAATTCAGATATTGCAAGTTTCAATAAAGTCGGTTTTCGGGTCAGCACCGAAGTACTGACTATACTGGGTTAGTGAATACCCTCGGGTACTTACATAGTTTATTGTCATGTTTTATTTAATATTGGACAGCCTGGGATGACATTGGATACAACTTCTTGATTGGAGAAGATGGGCGTGTTTATGAAGGAAGAGGATGGGACAAAGTTGGTGCTCACACTCTTGGTTGGAACGATATTTCTATATCGTTTGCTTTCATGGGAGATTTTAATTTGAAAGAAGCAGATACTCCAGCAATTGAAGCGTTAAGAAAAATTTTAGACTTTGGTGTTACCGAAAGTCATTTATCACCGAACTACAAATTATATGGACACAGAGATGCTCGTCCAACTTCCAGTCCTGGTGACAAGTTATATTCTCAAATTCAAGCTTTAGATAGATGTGATCAAAACAAACCAACAAAACCGCAAACTTGAAGAATAATTTTTGCATAATAATGTAATATTTGTTTGTAAATATATTATTGAAGCGTTAAGAAAAATTTTAGACTTTGGTGTTACCGAGAGTCATTTATCACCGGAACTACAAATTATATGGACACAGAGATGCTCGTCCAACTTCCAGTCCTGGTAACAAGTTATATTCTCAAATTCAAGCTTTAGATAGATGTGATCAAAACCGCAAACTTGAAGAATAATTTTTGCATAATAAAGTAATATTTGTTTGTAAACATAAACAATCAAATGTTTTGTATATTGTCACTGTGCAATCCAGAAATGACTTTTTCTCGTACCAGGTCAAAGTATTCGTTTCATATCGTAATGAAGATAATAACAAAATAAACGGAAAGAATTTTCAAGAGTCGAAATCCAAAGGGCAAAGCAGGTTCAAAACCTACTGAAAACTGTCGACCACAAAGGACCTGACATGGTTCAGGCATTTCCAAAGAAATTGCGGGTAAAAACGTTTTATCGGCCGATTTTACTCTGTAGCAAGAATGATAAAAAAAGAAGAAGCGAGTATCTCTGTTTGAACATGTTAATGTGGGTATATTCATTAAGTATGGCGTATTGTACATATAGGCAAGTTGTGACGGTCTCACACTTCTTGCTATATTATTCCAACCACCAAGTCATAAGACTGAGATTAATTCATTCTATTCAAATACGGTAGGTTATAGATTTTGACTTGCTGTTATTTGCAACTGCAGAATTAAGCATCCGAGAAAATCAGAATCTCTTCATTCAAACACAAAGGTTTATTTTAAGTAGCAAACGATTCAACTAAATCAAGACTCAAACTAGCGCATGATTTTCTGGCAATTTTGTTCGTGGACTATTAATGTCACAAGTAAGATTGGCTTCGCTCTGTAGGCTTTAGTAGGTTCCTGAGACTTTTTGTATGTAAAATGCAACAATTTAATTGTAAATGAAACGTCACGATTTGTACCACTTTTAACAAAAAAGATGCTTTGCTTTGTAAAATATATTAAATTCGTTCTCTAAACATGCTAGAGGATTATGCTCAACTTTGATGCATACAAATCTCAATGTAAACCAAGCAATGGAATACCTTATCTTTTTGTGTGGGTTAGCTTTTACCTTTTGCCAGCATTTTAAAATTTGGGATAAAATATTAAAAAATGGTCTTTTTGTGTATTTATTTTTAGCCATTCACCACACATAGGGGGAGGGTTTGGATCAAAGAAAAACACACCGCAATTTTTGCGCCTGTCCCAAGTCAGGAATATGTTGGTCATTGGCTTGTCCTTGTCTTCTTATAAAATTTTAGTTTCTTGATATTTGGGTTATTGGATGTGGTTTGTTTCCATTGATTTATTCACTTTTTTACCTTTTCGGGGCCATTTAGGGCTTACTATATGGTGTGAGGTTCCTCACTGTGTTGAAGACCATATGGTGAGCCCTAGATGTTTTGTTTTGGGTCGTTTTAACCTGGATATGGGATGTTGTCTCTTTGGTATTTACCCCATTTCCTTTCTTTTTCATATGTACGAAATGACATATATCGAGAATATGAAGTTCGTTGACTTCATCAATATTTCAGAGATAACCATATTTTTTATAATCCGATGGGATAGATGTACCACTGAAGATCATAAAATAGAGTTTGGTTATCTCTATTCTAATGCACCCCCATAAAAATAATATAAAAAAACGTTTTCAATCGATTTTAAGTTTTAAGAACTTTGGTATTCGTCTGCGCTTTGAAATATTTATTACTAACCAGGAATCTCCTACTCTTTCATTTATATAATGTAATAAACAACAAACAAAATCTGCAATTAATTGGAGTTCTGAATAGAACCGATTCAATAAATCTGTCCCCACCGTCAGTTTGTGACGTGCAATCTTTTGTCAGCTTCTGTGTTAAATTTTAATTTTATTCAAATAAATGCACAATTATTCCCCAAAGGGCTGAAGGCATATATACAATACATAATACAAACGATAACATACATACAAAGCAACGAAAACACAATGTCATCAAATTTAGACTCAAACACAAGAAATATTGTGTACATTCATACACAATGTAGCTTTTTGTCATCTTTCACAAAGGAACTGCCAGTTATTGAAATAGAATCAATCAATGAACCAGTCAAAATTAACATCACTTCATTTGATTGGTCAAGAAGATCAGGTAGGGACACATTTATTGAATCGACCCTACGGCAATCTAGTTTAGAGAACTAATGTTTTTCAGTGAAAATATGTATGATTTTTAGCATCTAAGGACAAGTTTACACGAAAGAAAAATTCCTGAATTTTGTATTATTCAAAGCAGAGTACCTAAAATTACTTGTAGTAAACAAATATATGCCTTAGATTGAGACAAAATTCGAACTCCATTTCTTGACAATGGAAAAATATTGGTAAAAAAATCATGGTTCTGTCCGGATTTTGACCAACTTATATTAAGTTCTATACCTCTTCTTTACAAAAATGAACTTGACTTAATTGTCCATACTTCTTAAAATACTTTGGTTGTTGAAGTGCGCAAATGCAGAAACTAACTTAACAGTGGCTTCGGTATTTAGTTATCTACATTACAATTTATAGGCTCTTAACATGCGAAAAACACCTACATACATATATATATATATACATAAATGTCTAAAATGTGAAATTGTATTTTTGAAGTAGGTAAATGAGCATTATTTGTTTTACATA
>MJUU01040600.1:139221-153477 GCA_002080025.1 Modiolus philippinarum
TACTTCTTAAAATACTTTGGTTATTGAAGTGCGCAAATGCAGAAACTAACTTAACAGTGGCTTCGGTATTTAGTTATCTACATTACAATTTATAGGCTCTGAACATGCGAAAAAGGGAAAAAACACCTACATACATATATATATATACATAAATATAATGTCTAAAAAAGATATCATATGTCTAAAATGTGAAATTGTATTTTTGAAGTAGGTAAATGAGCATTATTTGTTTTACATACTGAAACACTAAAACTCGCAAATGATATATCATGATCCAAAAATGTTTTAGTCCTCACATGTAAATCTAAAAAGATGCCAGGCTGTTTGATAAAAACAAATATAATCGCATATGACGTCACTCTCTTAATATGGAAATGGTTTAAACTAGCAATGAGCGCAAGATAAAGTACATGAACGCAACTGTCTTTAAATAACTTCTTGTTCTTGTCTTTAAATTAAGAAATAATTCATGGCAGGTATATGGTCATTGGAAATTTAACCATGGGTTTGGCCTTTATATTCGAATTTAACCCAGAGCGTTAACTAGGGGTTACATTTACGAATATAAAGGCCCAGCCCATGGTTAAATGACAAAAACCATATACCTGCCATGAATTATTTCGATTCTAATATGACAGAAAATGGGATTTTCCATTCTGAGGCGACCTAAGAGAAGGCGATTTTCTTGCCTTCATTGCTGTCTTTGTCTATGACGTCACAATACACAATCTGACGTTTAAAACAGATGCCAGATCAAAAATTCAAATCGAAAGCTAAAAAATACACATTTCATGTCTGAATGGCATGATTTAGTTAAAAACTGTTCTTAACCTGTATTTCCTTCATAAACTAAGACGAACAAAATTAAAAACATTGTTGTTTTTCATCCCGTTTACTCGTATTCCCATACAATTTGCGCATGTGCGAAATATATGGTTATCGATTAACCCTCTTGCTGCCAGATTCAAAATAAAAACATCTTGTCGTACGCCACAATACTATGACGTTCTTCAATTTGTGACGTTTTGTTTCATTTCATTTACTTTTACAAAGTGCGACGTCTGAATTTGATAGCCTAATAGTGCAACGTTTGAAACTGGCGTTCTCGATTAGCGATAAAATGGTTGATATGAAGGTCGGAAAGGGCCACGTTTGTAATTTGTTGTATTTTCAAATATTTTTTATTGTCACAATAAAATTTTACCCTTTGAAAAACTACTTGTTTTAACGACAAACGTTCGTGTAATAAACGAAAATAATATTTATGCAATGAAGTTCAATAACAAGTAAGTTTTCGTATAGTAGTTTCCTATGTGTTACACTTTATAAACAGTATGTCTTGTAATTGTATCAGTTTCATTTCTTTTTTGGGAAATATTTTGCCTTTTTATCTTTGTAAATGACAGGGTGGTGGTTGTTCTTTTCTTTTTTTGTCTTGTTTTATTTTTGTTTTGTTTTTTTATTTTTGTTTGTTTTATTTTTGTTTTAGTGTTTTGTTTTTATATATTTGTTTTTTGGGGGTTTTTTTTATATAATACATGAAATTTAAGGACAAGATGAAAAAATCTATGACTCGTGATTCTAACCGGTTACAAGTATATAATGCAATAGACACCATGATGCATGTATATATGATATAAGGTTAAATTTGAATGAAAATGAAACGATGTGCCGTAATAGGTTCAGAAATGTGTTTAATGTTCTATAAATATACACAACTTATCAAAATAAATGAATTGCAACTCGCCGTTTTCTATGCGTAGTTATTTTTTCTAAATAGTATTGTCAAAAGACATTTTTATCACCATTAATCAAACAACTGAAGCCCGGATCTAAAGACGGTCAGTGAAGCTTCTGATGACCATAAAAGGTAGTGAATAACGTCTTCAAACTTGTGTCAACTGCAATTAGCGAAAAACTTTATTTTGGGGTTTCTGCTTTACAGAGTCGATTAAGTTGTGTATGTCACAATACATGCCAAATCTCTTAGTATGCAAACTAGGACTACGTCCAAATATGTTAACAAATGGTTTGAATGTCCCATATATACTGTCACCTGTTATATATAATTTTGTATGTTTCAAACGCGACATTCCGAAATATTTCAAAGAAACCCGTCTATACTGTAATTTTATTCCAGTTTAACTCGTTAAACACCGTTTAGTAAAATCTCTGCCAAAAAAAAAAAATAAGATCAAAACAAAACAAAAGATAAAATAAACATAAACTTGAAAATGTTAAATTTAACTTAAAAAAAAAACACGGGAAAATCTCAGGCTTATCACAGAACATAAACTCGAGTTTTGGAAATTACATTACAACAATACTTCAAGATCGTCTTGGATCTTTGAATTTACATTCATAACCAAATCAAAACAGGCGGGGGATTCAGGCAATTTGAAAAGGGGGTTTAAATTAGAAAATGAAAGAAAATGTCGCCGAGCGGAGCGAGTCGCGAAATGTTTGGGATATTTTTCAGAAAAAAAATCAGGATATTCATTAAAAAATACACGATTGTCCAAAAAAGGGGAAAACAACTCCTGGAACTCCCCCCTTGGATCCGCCAATGCAAAACTATATTAATTAATTACCCATTATTGCATGTATATTGTCGCATGCATGTGTTGCATATTACATGTCCATTTATCCTAGTTAGATGAACTTATTATAATATCAAACGCTGACTTTTTTTTATTTCAAATGTAAAGGGCATTATTTTCAACTATTTCAATCTTTTTTTTTGAAATTGTCAATGACAGCCATGATCAGACATTTCATTAATAATCAACTCCTTTAACCTCGTATATCCTCATTGACCTCGTATCCTTTCTAATATATCAGGAAAAAATATGTCTTTATTTCGAAGTTTCTTGTGAGAAAAAGCTTCTGTCGTCGGAGTCATAGTCCTATTTCAGTGAAGTTGATATATATTGCCACCCTATCTGTATACTTACTGTCCTATTTAACCCTTTTAAATTGTTCCCATAAATGTGTTCTTTTCGCAAAGTGTTTCTCACAGCAGCCAAAAGGAGTTCACAATTAGAACTTTTTTCATTTACTCCGGGTGACCTTGCCTTGTATTCCTAATTCGGATCATATGTCCGTCTTTTTTAGTATTTTGTAATAGATTATAAAGCGCAAATTTCATTTTGTTTATAGTGAAAGACTGGTCTAAGGAATGAATCAATCAATTTATCTGTTTTAATAAATGCCACCAGAGGAATGATTTCATGTACTACAATAGTTTGAAAATTGATCTGCGAAACCTCCTAGCAAAAAATGTATACGATTTAGGTAGATAAATCCATTTAACAGCTATACAGAAGGACGATTGTTTCATATTTTACGAAAGGATATGGAGTAAATGAACATGAGACCATAACACATATGTTAACTCCAACCGCAACAATTTTAATGAGCTGCATGGCCATTTCGGAAATTTATTCCTCATCAGCAGCACTAGAACCCAAACAAAGGAAATCCATAATTTCAAAAAATGTTTAAAATGCATAAAACCATACGAAATCCGAATAATCAGCAAGACCAAATATGGCTAAGGACATAACTACGATGGAGGGAGTTAATCCTTCGGTTTAAGAATTTACATAAATTTAGATAATAGTAATTGAACAAAGTGTACACATGAGATATTATCTCATGTACAAGTACACCATATCTAAGAAAAATAAAGAGCATACATCTCTACCACGGGGAATTGTTTTACCAACTCCACACTGCAATAAAAGAGTAGAGAAAAATAAACATACACACACATGAGAACATTTATTTGGAAAACTTTTGCTCGTCTGTATTTTCAGTTTTTTTATGTTAATGAATGCGGGATAAAAGAAAAAAGCGGTCAAATAACAAATAACAAATTGTCAAAATGACAACTTATTGATTGATTTTGTTTTTTGGTAAAGATCTTTATAATTCATGAAAATATTGGATTTGAAAAACTCTGATTTATGGTATCCGAACTTTTAACTTATTTTTAGTTGGAAAGCTTTCCTTATGGTCAATTAATTTGGGGTTGAAAGCCTTTATTCTCCACTGTTCCAGTGCCGTTTTAATAAGGAGACCGTTTTCTTTCAAATACCGTTGATTCACCAATACTCGTGTAATACCGGCATTTTTGTGGATTTCATACAAGTGCACAAACAACAAATAAATGAAACGTTTTCATCAAATTAGAAATTATCAATTGAATCTGTTTTAACTTTTGATTTGTCGAAATCCTATATTATTTTCCTTATCTCTGAGAACTGGTACTGCCGAATATCAATTAAAACCGACTGGTAGAACGTTATCTTATAGCAATGGAAAAAAGACATAAACAAACAAAAAAATAATAACCGCGAAAAACAAAAATAAAATTAAAGTAAAATATGAAAAAAACAGACCCACACACGCACAAAACAAAACTACAACAACAACAAAAAACAAACAAAATAAATATGACCATAAAAAACCTCCAAACGAAACGATAAAAAACAAATACAAACATAACTGAAAATAATAAATAATAAAAGCAGTGAAAATAGCAATCCGCAGTAATGTGAAAAAATATCATGTTCATAGAAATTACATCTTGAACATTATCGGGTTTTTTTTATCATTTCTTTCTCTTTTTTAATTTAGCGGCTGATAAAAACATATTCAAAGTTGTGTCTTAAATCTTCTTGAACAAAAATTTTATAATGAAGGCCAATTACGTTTTAAAATATGTAGATTAGCATCAATGTCGTTTACTTATAATTTCTTTGGTTTAGTTCTTCACACTTTTGTATGACGTCATAGTCAGAAACGTGACGTTCAAATGTGATGACGTTATGCCCAAACCGTTCTTCAAAAATTCAAATGCCATTATCTGTATTAATAATCATTTAATTATTTTTCACTTCTTGAATACAGACAGTTAATGAAAGTACCCCTTTTCATTTCTAAAAAGGACATATATGTCCGTGTGGCAGCGGTCCGGTGGTGGACACAGATGTCCGTGTGGCAGCAAGAGGGTTAACAAGAGTCATGTTAGAAGCGGTTTTCTTTACTGTCTTGACTTCCATGGATTGTTGTTTTGCGGGCAATTTTTACAAAAAAAATTGTATATAGCAATCTTCAAAGATACATTTACTGAACTGCATTCAGTAAAAGATGTGTCACAGGTTGATATGGGATTATAGAAATTTTATCTATATTAAGTGTCATGTACAAGCCGGGTGTACAAGTTAAAATTTCAACTTCCATTCTGGCGCACTTGTATACGATACTGAACTTATCTCCTTTCAAGAAGAGTTCATCTTCAGAGACGCTAGAGTTATCTCCAGTTGACAAGGATCTAGTGTTAGGAGTAACAGGTGCACATTAATAAAACCTTGTATCAATTATCTAAAATATTAACAAAATATATCATATAAATCACTAACCTAAAAACTATACTCAAATTGCAAATAAAGAAAATCTATACAAAGATTGAAAATACCAACACAATAGACAAATGGATAAGAGTCCGAACATTCAATTGCTTGAATATTGTTTCAACCATAACTGATTTAAACCGGAAAAAATGAGAATTCATTTTTTGGAAACCTGTGAGCATTTTCAGACATGTCTGGTAACAGGAGGATCTCAAATCACCTTGAGCAATAAACATCAATTCCGAGATGCCTGATTGAGCAGAAAGAGTAGCATCTCTCTTGCGAAGAGAATGAAAACTATACTTGTGGAATAAGGCCAAAAACTTGGACTTGATAAGGACATTAAATATCTCACATGACAGGCGAACCAATAGTACAAGTACCTGCAATCACATGCCTTAAATGCACAAAAAAAATGATCTCTTTCTAGCCAATGAAGCAAAATGTAGAAAAAAAAATCATGGTTCTGTCTGGTATTTTACCAACTAATATGAAGCCTTTAAACTTTTTTTACTAAAATGAACTCAACTTTTAGTTATTTTTTCACATTTCTTATAAGACTTGCCTAATTTACATGAAAAAAACCACCCACATACATTTGTACATGCTTCCAACCGAATATCGGTGTATTTAAAAGATAGCAGATGTATAAAATGTCAAATGGTTCATGGTCATTTTTAAAAAGATAAATAAGTATTTATTTTTTTAAATACCCTTAATGAAACACGAAAATAATCAAATGAAGATTTAGTCGACAAATAGTTTTTAGTTATGATATGTAATTCTTAATTAATGCAAGAATCAAGATGTGTGATAAAAATTAATATTACCTCATATGACATTACAGTTTTACAGTTTCGAAATCAGCTTACAAACAAATAAATGTTCTCCGTAAAGTAAAGTTTACTTTGTCTAAAAAGGCATTGTCTAATATTTATCTTACTTTTATTAGACCAGTGCTAGAGTATGCCTGTGAAGTGTGGGATGGGTGCTTTCAATTTGCAAGCAAGGAATCTTTGTATTTCGAAACAGGTTGGGAAAGTCTGGCGGAAAGGAGGAAAAAACAAAAACTTACTGTATTTTATAAAATGCACAATAAATTATGCCCACCTTATCTCTATAATTGTTTACCGCCTTTTACATCAGATGCCAGTAGTTATGACCTAAGGAATAGTGGAAATTATTCAGTCCCCAGGTCCCGCTTGAGAACAATGGAACGTTCCTTTGTGCCTTCTAGTGTATCCCTCTGGAATAGACTGGATTCGTCAGTTAGAAATTCTCCAACTTTATCGTCGTTCAAACAATATATTAAATCTGATATTATAAAGGCACCAGCCTATTACGGGTATGGATCTAGGAAATTAAGTGTTTTACATGCTCGGCTTAGACATCAATATAGTACTTTAAACGCTGATTTAGCTCGAATTCATGTTATTAATAATCCTACGTGTAGCTGTAATGCTCCGTATGAAGATATTATACATTATTTCTTGGAATGTCCAAACTATCAAAATGAAAGAACACAACTCTTTGCTAAATTAAGCAATATTAATATCAACATTGAACTTTTATTATTTGGTAATGATATTTTTTCAGATGAACAAAATTCTTTAATTTTTGAAAATGTACGTGTTTACATCAGACAAACCAAAAGATTTTGAACAGGTCAGGTCAGAGATTATTTTAATACATTGTTATACTTTTGTTGCATTGTCTTGGTTGTTTGCAAATGTATTTATAAATATATATGTTTCTTTAGGGAGAGGGCTTTATCTCAGTTGTGATAACTGTTTGCCCAATCATTTTGTATTTTTTCAATAAAATATTATTAAACTTATTAACGCTTAAGGGGGGGGGGGTAAGACCTGGGGTAGGAGGAGAACTCTATAATCATTACAACAGGTATTATCAAAATTTTAAAATTGTAAATTTTTTTCCACACAGCAAATAAATCTTAATTTTGTCATGAAAACAAATACCATACATCAAGTTATTTATAATGAGTGGATTTTAATTTACATGTTGCAATGCTGCCCAAAGATAAAGTCGGATTTCTTCCAAGGGAGGTAATTTATAGCATAGATTCAGCAATTTCATTGATTTTTACCCATTTTATACTAAAATAAGAAAAAATCGGACGGTGGAATTTTCTAAATTTTTAATATATCTTACATATAATAGTTTTTTTTCTATTCTCAGTTTTTGGTGAAAATTAAACGACAGAATTTTTGACAAGACATGTTTAATTGGGATCAAAATAGAGTAAAATAATTTCAGCCTATGCTATTCAGAACACCCGTGTATTTCAGTTAAAACTAGTTAAATTTGCTATCATTATTCATGCTTACTTTCACACATGTCTAAACTACAGAGTTTTGCATTTGAAATAATCTTAAATCAAATGCAAATTTAATTAAAGCCAATTTTATACACCACAATCAAGTCCTGAACAGACCAAATAATATGAGGAAACAGGGTATCTTTGATGACCACTAGAGATAAAACGGGACGGTAAAAATTGTTGAAAATTGCTGAGAGTCGACACGAACGTGTGTAGTTTTAATACTGAAAATATTAAGAAAATTAAACGAGTGGAAAATTTTAGGCTTGCCCAGGTCTACCCCCTTAAATTTTAACAAGTGCAATTTAAAATGAAAGTGGACACAGTAAAGAGCTTCATACAGTAGTTTGATGGACACACTAAGGAGCTTGATGATAAATTGGCCCTTTTGATTCCTTGCTGATCGGAAACGGTAAGCGGCAAAATCTGTTAATTTTACATCTTGAAATTTTACATCAAGAAAAAAATGATTATTATTATTATTAAACAACTGCAATATATTTTTTGGCCCCGTTTTACCCCTTTTAGCTCAGAAATAGTAAGAGATAATAATATGTCCAATCTGTCGACATATCGCTTAAACTTTACGTAAAGAGAAATAATTTTAAAAAATACCACCAAAATCTGATGGGAAATGAAGATTTTCACATATTTCTAAAAAATGCAACTCGTTGCCACTTTTACCCCTTATAGCTCGGTAAGACCTATACACCATAATTTGGAAACGGCGAGGTCTACGCCAATGTCTTGACATGCTTAAAACTTACAATGAGAGGAATCCAAAGATTAAATCCGATGAAAAATTAAAAAAAATAGGTTATCTGCATGTTTGCATTTTTCCCCGGTTTGACCCTCATAGCTCGGAGGGGAAACATGATATCAAAAGTAAAAAAATCCATTAGTTAATTTCTCATTTTTAATAAAGATTCCATTGCGAAAACTGCATCATTTTTTTAAATTCGCGTCTTCTGGACCCATTTAAATCAAATCAAATCAAATCAAATTCTTTATTTACCCAATCACAGGGCCCTTTAGGGCATAACAAAATCTTGTATACTTTCAAACATAGACATATTCATCCACCCATACATACACACACACTCACCTTTCTCGCTAATTATATTAATTAGGTACAGCACAATGTTCGATAAAATTGTGATGGAGGGAGAGTTAGGTATATATGTTCCAGACCATACGCGTATTTTGACTGTACGCGTACGGTCCGGACCGTAGGCGTATACTCATATGGTCCGACCGTATGAATATACGTGTACGGTCTGCTACGAGCTGGACCATACGCGTATAATTAGACCATATGAGTACAAACAAAAAGACAGACACTACATTCGTTATTCAAACAAAGAAGTAAGTTACAGTCAAAACTGATAGCACCAACTACCACTGAAAAACGTATAAATTATTAGGTCTTTATTAAAATAATAAATTTTTATATAAATGAAATTATAAAAGCAGTGAAATAAAAAAAAATAGTTTCACATTTTCACACAAATTTTAAAGGTAATACATAAACTACATTTCTACATTGAGAAGTTTTGTTCGTGAACAGGGGTATTCCTTTTTTGAACACTGTAAAATTTCCGTTGTTATGTTTATTTAGTCGTCTCTTTACGAGATTGTGGGATTTGCACCTTTTTGGGGTAATTGGGGGAAATGTTGTTGTTCCTTATAGGTGGTATTCAATGATTTTTTCTCAGGATTTTCTGACAAGAAGACGTACCATATATTTTTTTTCAGTTAACATTCCATTTATTTTTTTACACTAGTTTTTTCATAATTTCCCCTCAAATAATGTTCAATGAATAAGTCAATTTCATAAAGACATCTCCAAAACATAATTACAATAAAGTAAATTCTTATTTTTATCTCTTATTTTCTTTAAAATAACGATTTAAAAAAAATCTTATTTGTTTCTAATCACAAGAGGTTAATTCATTCAATAATATTGCACACGGTATATTTATTTGTTGATATGTTATCCAAGAACACGGTAGACTTTGAAATAGATAGACCGTACGCGTACGGTCGGACCATACGCGTACGGTCCGACCGTATGGGTATTTCGAGAAAATACTCGTATGATCCGGATCGTACGCGTATGGTCTAGAAGGGATAACTAATATTACAGCTGTTATAAATTATTGATAGTTTCAATTAAGGTTCAATAATAGAATGAAAAAGATAACAGAAAACACCTACAATGGCCGAAAAACATAGCCACATGCCACAAAGTAAATAAGAACTGCACAAGAAAAAAAACACAATAAAAATACAAAAGACAAACGTAAACAACGACTGGAACTCGGGACAGCCGGACCCGGCACCGGCCCAGCAAACTTATCTTATGAACGGTACATGAACATGAAATCCATTGGCATGTAGCGGATTCGGAATTTTCTAAGAAGCACACTGAAAAAAAACATCAAAATCCGAAGAATAAGGATTCTACAGTCAAATATGTGAAAACACCAAATTTAACCCTCGGGCCCCTTTTCTGAGACGGGTGGGCCAAAACCAAGAATTTAAAAACCCGGTCTTCCAACTGTGCCAAGAAGCGTCATACGTACAATTGGTAATGATCCATCCATCAGAAGCAGACGCCGACGGCGACTGCACCATACCATAATACGACCGCAAATTTTTTGCGGTCGTATAAAACTGCTACACTTCCGACCCACACTGTGACCCTGTTTATAATGTTGTAATCATCCAATGGGTAAGAAAATGTTGGTTTTTTTTTTGTGAACTACAATCCTAATTATGTAGATATATAGAGTGAATATAAATTCATCTGAAATTTAAAATTAAATTGTTTAAATTTGAAAAATATTCATTGCTTATACTCCAAATATAGCTTTATAAATATAGCCATACGAAATCAATGTTTAGAATTTTATACCAATGAACTTTATTATCCTTTTAAAAACGAAATAAAATATACAGCAAGTACACAGGAATTATCCGTAATAAAAAAAAAGAAGGGAAACGGGGAATGTGTCAAAGAGACAACGAACCAAAGGGGAGTAATAACGAAGTTCACAACGCTTGGGTAGAAAATACGAAATTGGATATTTCTTTCGATATCACTATTATGACGCCATTTGATTTCAGATTAATAAACAGTATCAAGAGAACCTAGAATCAGATCTTCAAAATAGGTAATGATATATAATCTGTATTTGTTTTGCCAATGCCAGTCTCATTAACAAATTAAAAAGTCTATTACATTCTAATTGTAAAATTCTTTCACCTTTTATACGACCGCAAAAAAAAAAATTTGCGGTCGTATGATGGTATGGCGCAGTCGTCGTCGGCGTCGACTTTAGTTCTATTGGACGGATCATGTACGAGTACTGTTGATTATGCTTTGACCGACGTGAATCTTATCAACCATATAAATTTTTTCCAAGTGTCTGAACCAACTTATTTATCAGACCATGCTCAAATTGCTGTTCATATTAAATGCAATATTATAGAGAATAATCATAATTATGATGATTTTTTCCGATGAAATATGCAATTCTTATAGATGGGACAAACGATCAAAAACTAAAATTCTTGACACTTTGTCACAAAATTCATTTTTAGACCAAATAACTTCATCTGAAACTACTGAATATGATCATACAAGGGAGGAATTGAAATGGCAGCAAGTGAATAAATTATTTCTTGATCTTACAGAAAAATCATGCAAAAATACAAACTTAAAGAGAAAAAAAGGTAAAAAAGGAAAAAACCCTGGGTTGATTCACAAATAAGAGATTTAAAGAAAACTGTAACAAATTTGGGTATTGATCTGAAGAGAAATCTATTTAATTTACAGTTGAAAACAAAATTTTATAAAACTTTTAAGGAATCAAGGAAAATGTGATTCATATAATACTAATTTAAAGAATAAAATAGAGGAATATATTGTTAATAATAAAAATAAACTTAAAGAAAATAATATTACTGATAAACCTTTTTCAGTATCAGAAATTAAAAAGTGTATAAAAAATTAAAATTAAAATAGAATGCTGGTCCAGACCACATATGTAATGAAGTGTATTGTCACATGTAAGTCTATACTTGATACTTGACACTGGGAATTTTCCTTCAAGTGGAGAAAAGCATTTATTGTTCCAATTCATAAATCTGGAAATACCAACGATTTAAATAATTATCGGGGGAATTTCCTTGCAAAATTGTATAGTAAAATTATTTAGCTCTGCTCTAAATAGCAGATTGGTATCACTTTATGATGACTTATTTGCAAATAATCAATTTGGTTTTAGAACAAATCATGGAACATCTGACAGTCTTTTCGTTCTAAAAACACTCATCACTAAATACCTGTTTAAGAAAAAATGTAAAATATTTAGTTGTTTTATTGATTTAAGAAAAGCCTTCGTTTGGCACAAAGGCTTTTAATATAAATTAATGAAAAATAATGTTGGAAGCAAGTTCTTCAACATTATACAAGATATTCAACATTATACAAGATATTTATGACGTTTGTAAGTCTGCTTTTAAACTCTAAATACTTCAATGTTGACTTGGGAGTAAAACAAGGGGATAGTTTAAGTTCTAGTCTATTTAACTGTTATATTAATGATATACATGACATTTTTTATGAATCTTGTGACCCACTACAACTTGATAGTACATCTACATCCAGTTTGAGTTTTGCTGACGACTTGATAATCTTTTCAAACTCTCTAGCAGGATTACAGCATGATTTAAATAAATTAAAAAAATATTGTTTGGCAGCTTACAGTTAATGTGAAAAAAATAAAAAATCCTCACCTTTTAAAAATAAAGTATGGCCATTAAGGCGTGAATTTTGTTCGTATGTTGGGTCATTTTCAGAATGTGCTCAAATGTTGTCGAAAATCGTTTAAGGTGGTGTCTGGTACATGTACTTATTAGATATAAAATCAATATATGCCATAGTCCCCGGACCGAATAGCGTATCTGCCCTGGAAAATGAGTTCGTTGTTCTCATCGGTATAACATTTCTAGTTTATGAAACCATCAGGTGATTTTTCGATTTCCCGTGCAAAGGTGTCGAAAGCGCCATTTTTAAAATGGCGCCCATGATTTCAGAAAATTTACCTCACAGTTGAAAACTCTATATAATTTGAAAAGAAACAAAAATCATGTTGTTATAACATGTTATACGTGTTATACATGTTATATGCAGGACATGCTTACCCATCCGGAGCACCTGATGTCACTCCAAGTTTTTATGGGAGTTCACACTGTCAGTACTTTAGTTTTTCGTGTTGTCTTGTACATCATACTGTAAAATTTTTGTTTTGTCTTCGTCATTGATGTTTGTGCTATTAATTTGTCCTTGTGATTGTTTAAATACTATAGAAATTTACAAAAGCTTTTTCAAAATTTTACTATGGTACTGTTTGATGGTTAGATAAGTAACATGTACGATGGACTTCAATTGGTTTTGTCTAAGGGTTAGAAAATGACATTTACCAATCCGCTACTAAACAGATCATTCAAAACAATAAATGACTCACTGATAGTGTGACGGGTGTCGCTAGCGGGGCAGGACATGCTTACCCTTCCGGAGCACCTGATGTCACTCCCGGTTTTCATGGGAGTTCACACTATTAGTGCCTTAGTTCTTTATGTTATCTTTTTATTTCCGTGCATTGTAGCTGTCTCACGTCCTTGTTATCTGTTACCGTTTTTGCCATGTCTTTGGACTTCGATTTTTGTAGTCATCGCTTCCCTTGTGCCTTCGGTATTCTACTGCCGTTGTTTGAGAAAAGGATTCACCTTTACACAAGTACCGTATTTTTGTGTCTAAGACAACCGGAAGTGAGCTCATGACGCGTTTTAAGCTCATTCAAAGCAAAAAGACCAAAATCTGGTTTTGGTTCTAACTTTTCAATGTAATGTAAGGTAATAAAAGCGACTGTATTGTCAAATTACACAAAACAAACATTAAACAAGCTAAAACAAAGCAAAAAACCTGATTCAAATACGTAAAATCAAACACAAGATACAAAAACAAAGAGAACTATGCACATGATAAAAAATTCCTGACCTCTAATGCATGATCTCTCTGGCATGATTATATCTACTCGAATGTTAAATTCAATCCGAATCAGTCTATATGGTAAAAGGGAATCCCAAGCTCTAGTACCATGTCAGGGCGACAGTCCACAAGGTAGATAATAAATTATATAGTAATATTTTTAAAATAAAGATATAGAAAAAAGTAGGGAAACGGGAACTGTGTCAAACAGACAACGACCCAAAGGGGAGTAATAACAACTCAAAGCCACCATAAGATCTTCAATGAACGGTGAGAAAACCCCACACCCAACGGCAGGTCGGAGTCGGTCTGCATGCATTATATTGTACAACCCCATAAACATATTGATAACATAAATATAAGTATTTACAAAATTATGGAAAACTATGTACATATGTACGAAATGACCATAGGATCGCAATAAATCAAACTTTACAAAT